>VUYV01000086.1:32594-102507 GCA_008711295.1 Anarhynchus alexandrinus | reverse complement strand
GGGTTTGCTGAAGTGAGGAAAATGTTTCTCCATTAGCTCCAAGACATAAGTAGATATATAAATAAATTCATAGACCTACAAGTACATAGAAGGATAAACAGATTTCTATGTCTAACTGTAGACATGTAAACAGTTTGTAGACAAATGTCGGCAGTTTCCGAAAAGATTGGAAAGCTCTGTATTTATCTGTAAGATTTAACTCTATTGTGACATTTGCTTTCCTTTATTTGCTGAGAGGCATTTGCACAGACTTGGTTTCACCCCTTGAGGAATTGGCCCTGGATCCTGCTTGGAGGCATTTGTAAAACTGCATTTGCCACATTCCATTTATCTGTCACCAGGACAGCCTTGAGCAACACGTATAACTGCACCACTGCAGCGCAGCATGTCCATATCAGCGTTTCGCTGGAGTACCTGGGTGGATGCTCTGCTCCTGGCTCATCCATCGTGAACACAAAGACACATGAGGAATTCAAATTTTCTGTTCTTTCTCTACTTTCCTTGGAATCGACTTCGTGTATGGATCATTTTTGTGCTCTCCAACCCTCCCCACAGCTTCTTTCCAGAGCCTTTATATTTCCTGATGTTATACTGAAACAAGGTTTACTAATCCCTCTCCTGTTTTGTCTGGCTGTTGAGGGGAGTCCTGCTGAGCCCTCTGTGTGTGTGTGTGTGAGTGTGTGAGGGGGTCTGTACCAGCTGCTGGACTGGAGCTGCAGTCTTGGGGGCTTATATGTCCAGGTATCAGCAACAGGGGACACTGGGACCTGGGGACAGCAGCTGGGCAGACTGAGTGTCTGAGCCCAGCTGCTGTGGAGGATCCACCTTGTACATACCAATATATAAATATATAAATGAATATACAGAATACATATATATACATTCTCAGTAGTAGACCTCTACCCTGCTTGGCCAGAGAGAGGAGCAGGATGAGGACATTGGTGCTACCTGTGTCCATATGAGAGCTTTGTGTGTCTGCTTGTGGTCTGTGTGGTGTGTAGTGTATGTATGTATATATGAATATATGTATATATATGTAGTGTATATGTGTGCTCTGCACGTGTGTGCATACAGGGAATACACATTTAACCTTGCTACAGGTTGGACCCAAGGCATGGAGCAGCAGCAGCCTCACCTCTCTCGGGTTGTCGGATACAGCACAGAATTTTACACTAACAAATACCTCTCCTGTTTTGGTTTATTTTGGTTTGGTTTGTTTTGCTTTCACAAATTGCTCCTCAACATCTGGCTTTAGCCTGACTTGGCTTTCCTGAGCTGGCTTACCATTTACCAGNGCTTTAGCCTGACTTGGCTTTCCTGAGCTGTTTGTGGAAAAAAAACCAAACCAAACCAAACAAACAAAAAAACCCCCAACAACAACAAAAAGTGCTTTTTTGAAGGATGTCTTTTTACTTCTAAGAGATTCTTTTATTCTTCTCCTCAAGAACATTATCTCATTTTCAGGGTTTAGTTTGTTTGGGGTTTTTCTTTTGATGGGAGGAAGGTGGTATGTGGGTATTTGGGAGGCCCTCTCTGAGGCTCTAATAACATACCTGTAATATGGCGTTTGACCTCAAAGATAACTAGTGGCATGCTTCTCTGTTTCACCAGAACTGCCTCAGCAGTGCTTTGCTTCCACCAAGAGCCAGAAGGTCAATACAGAAACATCAAAGCCCCTAAACTACCCAGTTATGCAGAGCAAGCCCCATCCAGAGTGATATTAATGCATCTGAGGTCAGAAGAAGAACGAGCAAAAGAGAAAACCAGCAGAACGCCTGTTTCCATCACTACCAATCATCTGTTAAAGCAAATAAACAAACAAAAAATAAACCAAAATAGCACAGCCTTGGTCTCCCCACTCCTAAATGAACATACTCATAACACAGATGTGGTTATTTTCTCCTCTCCTTCTGGCCTCAGAAAGCTGGCTTTCTTTTTTTTTTCTTTTCACAGTTCCAACACAAGGATGGACAGCGTCTGTAATCTAGCAGATCTCCAGCCTGCTGGTTCAGGGCACTCTCCTTGTAAAGCAGAAGAAATAGGGCCGAAATTTCTGAAGCTAAAAATGGCACCGAATATAGAGTGCTGCAAGTGTTATACAACGGTATATAAAGCCTCCGCCCCCACCCCTGCTATTTTCTGAGGTGAAGAGGAGACAAAGCAAAAATCCTACAACCTATAAACCATGTTTGTGGAGTACACCAGTGTAAACTGACGCAAACTCAAGAAAAGTTCCACGGTTCATGTTAGGTTATACAATTAAAGGGTCATTTCTACCGACACAAAGCAGCAGAGAGGGGCAAGGCCAGGCAGGGGGGCCCCAGCCCCCTCCAGGGCTGTCCCTGGAGACCCTCAGCCCATGGGACACCCATCACCCTGAGCCAGCGGGGGAAGATTTCCCTGAGTCACCTTGTGACTGAGGGGTGTTTTACTGCTGTTCTGTAACAAAAATAAAAATGATAAAAACACCAGCAACATGCTTACTGGCTGCACAGACTCATACAAAGCTTGGCTACAAGCGTCAGCTGGTTTCTGAAAGAGAAGAAGAAATTGAGATATTTCAGAGATACAGAGGTAGTAATTTATGAACACCGTATATGACTTCAACCTTCAGAAATTTTAACGTATTATTAAAAATCATTTGGTATAGAAATCTCCTTACTACATTAATCAGATAGGAGGATGCTTTGCCAAATACTAGAAAAACTGATGAAACATATATCAGTATTTTATGACACCTTCTCCAAGGAAAGAGTAGTACCCCACTCAACTGCATAACACAGTAACGTACATCTACAAACTCAGAAATAAATATGAAACTTTTCAGAACCAGGGCTAAGACAACCAAGAAATACCTAATATGTAATACAAATGGAAAATTGCTTTAACAAAAAAAGTAGTTTCTTAAAATAATGTAAAAGTATAATAGCAGCCATTTGGTTAAAAGAATAACCCAGTATTCTGTGTTCAACAGTGTCCTTAAACAGTTGCCCAGGGAAGAATAAGAACAGGGAGCACAGTTATGATAGGTTTGCCCCTAACACTTATGTCTGCTTTCAGGTTACAGGAGCTGTAAGCCCAAAACTGCTTCTAAATATTTATTTTAACTCAAAGGATTTATCTTCTAGAATTTGTCTAATTACATCTTGGGACCTGATCAATTTTAGTACACATGACATTCTAAGAAGAGAAAATACTCTAGCTGCTATATATTTAAGATTTTAGCAAATGTTATAAAATTTTCTAATGAAACTCCTAGCTGTTGTTTCAGTAATAAGCAAAATGTTAAATTTTCTGCTGTGCTACAAATGTAAATACACCAACTACACCACCACAACAAAACTGTTGGAACCATCAAATAATGTCTAATTAAGTTTTTCACAAGCACAAAATACTGCAATTCTTGAGTGTTTTTGTAAGGAACTATATAAACAACAACAAAAAAATACATATATATTTGGGGGGGAAACAGCTGAAAAAGTAGGAAAATTATTCCAGATGGTAATATGATCAGGAAAGAGATTCTAAAAATGTTAGCATAAAACTGACTGATACTTGAAAACCAGAAAGGTAAATAAACTAACTACAAAGTAATTTTCACAGAGAACTCCAATATAACAGAATCTGAACTGGTAAATATCTAAAGTAATAATAGAAGTGCATGTCCAACAATTTTCGTTGTCCAATCATTTTTTTTTAATGTAGTTTTTAATTTTACAGCCTTTGAGGCAAAAATTATTTAGTACATTTATTTTGCAAGCACCTCTGAAGACATGAACACAGGTATCACTTAATATTCAAACAATATATTTTATTCTAAGAGAAAGGATGGATAGCTGACAAGAAAAATAAAAAGCAATATAATAGAAAATAATAAAGACTAGTAGGTTAGCTTGATTAGTGTTCTGCTACTGCAGAACTATTCACTGTCATCAATTTATCTTTTTATGTGCCCGTGAAACCATAAAAAGTCACAAATAAGTGTTTTATCATTTTGCTTAGAACATTATTCTTAACACAAGGCATATTAAAATTTCTTGAAATTCACTTAGAACCTTTGTTTTTCCCATTCTTCTACCACAGCTGTAGCCTGTCTACAATCCTAATTACCTCTTCTGCTTCCAACACTGACAACTTCAAACAGTGGGGAAAGGATTCAGTTCCAGACTGCAGACACACAAGTACTGGTGTCTGCCCAAGAGACAGGTATCTACACTCCCACTACAGTAAATGAAAATCATAGAATCATAGAATAGTTTGGGTTGAAAGGGACCTTTAAAGGTCATCTAGTCCAACCTCCCCCGCAATGAGGAGGGACAGCTTCAGCTAGATCAGGTTGCTCAGAGCCCAGTCCAACCTGACCTTGAATGTTTCCAGGGATGGGAGATATACCACCTCTCTGGGCAACCTGTTCCCATGTTTCAGCACCCTCATCGTAAAAAATTTCTTCCTTGTATCTAGTCTAAATCTACCCTCTTTTAGTTTAAAACCATTACCCTTTGTCCTATCACTACCCTCCTTGATAAAGAGTCCCTCCCCATCTTTCCTGTAGGCCCCCTTTAAGTACCAGAAAGCTGCAATAAGGTCTCCCTGGAGCCTTCTCTTCTCTAGCCTGAACAACTCCAACTCTCTCAGCAATCTAGGGTTTGATTCAGCAGGTTGAACAGAGGCATCTAGTGCCATTTGATGGTATCACGTATGGCCTCCGGCTACCAGTCTAAAAAAGGCCTGAGTCTCTCATCAGTTTGTGTCACCAAGAGCGGAGGACTTGCTCCTAGCAAGGCAATCCCTAGAGGTCCTTTCCAATCAATATTTGTATGAATCTGTACCTGCCACCCCTGTGCAATATTTCAGATACCCTTGGCATGTCAATTGGTATGTCATGCCTATATTTTTTACTCAGCTGAAGCAGGTCCTTAGTCAATACAGTCAACGCAGTTTGGTTCAGCTCACTCAAAAGAAAGGGGTAACATTTAATCAGCCTACAGTCTGCAGCGGAGTCTTACCAAACAGTATACTCTTTCTCAATGTATTAGTTGCAGCTTAGCCCAACTGATCGTGATTAACTTTTTCCCGCACGTTCATTTCAAATTAAATCCTAGAATATCATTCTTAAGTGTCTACACAATTATTTTTAAGTCTTCCTGAAATATTCACCATTATTATTATATTTCCATACAGCTATGCGTGTCAGCATGTTCATTATTAATGAATGTATGGGAACAAACTTTCACTACAAAACATATCAATGTAGATGTTTGCCTGGAGAAGAGAAGGCTCCGCGGAGATCTTATTGCGGCCTTTCAGTACCTAAAGGGGGCCTACAGGAGAGCTGGGGAAGGACTTTTTACTAGGGCATGTAGTGACAGGACAAGGGGGAATGGCTTCAAACTGGAAGAGGGCAGGTTTAGATTGAACATTAGGAAGAAGTTTTTCACTTTGAGGGTGGTGAGGCACTGGAACAGGTTGCCCAGAGAGGTTGTTGAGGCCCCATCCCTGGAGGTGTTCAAGGCCAGGCTGGACGTGGCCTTGGGCAGCCTGGTCTAGTGGGAGGTGTCCCTGCCTATGGCAGGGGGGTTGGAACTCGATGATCTTCAAGGTCCTTTCCAACCTAAACCATTCTATGATTCTATGATTCTATGTTAGTACGAAATCACATTCAGTTACATCAAAGGCAGGTCACAAATACTATCTTATGAAATACGTAACATTCTGACAAATGTCATGATGCATTAACTATGGTTTTACATTAAATATTTTCATTTCATTAAGAATCACGTATTGCATATGGATAGTGCCCTTCAACTCGGAAGTAAATCACAGTCACAGCTAATCGACAGCAATTTTAGGAATGATCCTGAGAGTGTCATGATTCAAAATAACGTGTGGATTAGAGGTATTTTCCCACTGAAGTCTGTGGGGATATTCACATGTAAATCTAATTACAAGCACCATGCAGGATCCACTTCCTTTCATTATATCACATATCATACCATCACATATCATACCACCAAAAAATATTGTAACCCAGGAACCCACAGGACAATGAAGAAGTTCTATATTGACCCAGAAGGGTGAGAGACCCAGAACAGTGAGAGAAACAAAACAAAACACGCTTTGCCAAGCAGCAAGAGGGGAAAAAAATACAAGTTATACCAAGCTGTTATCTATCTCCTATATTGCTTCAAGAGGTATAAAACCCACAGAGCAGTAATATTGTCCAGACATTCTGTTTGACAAAATTCAGATAATGCAGTTTTAAGCCTTTAGCTATATGCAGAACAATTGACTCTGAAAAACCTGCTACTTGGAATAACAGCTTATAACTTCTACCAGAGAGTAAAAAAAAAGGTATGCAGCTAGAGGCATGCCAGGTTCCGTAGGTTTAATCACTTGATTTCATCAGCTGGGACAAAGAAAAGAAGATGACTTAGTACTAACATATACACTATTAAAGGATTCTCTGATTGTTTTTTAACAAACTTTTTTCATCATTTTTTCATTGTTATTACCTTATAAATAGTGAATTCACTGAAAGGAAACAAAGATACTCAGTTTTCAGGCATTCCTATATCAAAATTTCTATGAATCTCACTGACAGTACCTACTGTTTCTTCCTTTACTGGGATGCTGACACCGAACTCTCATGGATTTACTTGCCATGCTTCTGTAAAACATCCAGACTTCAGAGGATATCACAGCAAGCTCTCTTCCTGGGTGAAGGGAGGGGCTAGAAATCACAACGGTCACCGAAAGGCACACTACATCACGTCTTTGCCCACAAAATGTTCTTTGAGAATGGCCTAACTCTACATCCTTAAACAACCTCAAGCCAGCTTTCATCCCTAAGAGCAATGCTGCGCAACTAAGCAAACTGCAGACACAACCACTCCCTGTTTCTCATGACAGAAGAAAAGATGAAAATGCTACTTATACTTTGACCCAGCACTATTCTATATTGTTTGGATATCAGAATGACAGGTGCAATATAAATATACATAATTTCTTGAAAATATACACTAAAAATACTGATTGATGGTAAATCAGTCTTTAAAATGCATGACTGCACTATGTTACTAACAAAGGCACCTTGGTGGTAATGTTACTGAAAGCACAGACTGGTTCTGAGTACCTTCTCCCAATTCACTTGGGAATTTATTACACTACAGAGAGAGTGGAAAAAGGTGGACTCTTCTGAGATTGCACACTTGAGAATTCCACACTGTAGCTTACGGCACAGTCATTAGCATGTTATTTTAGATATGAAAGAAACATTAGAGGATACTGTAGGAAAATGAACATAAATGAGCCACAAATCATTAAATTAATTTTTCATTTTCTAGAATGCGTCCTTTCCCTGATATCATCAAAGACTTCTTCAAATCAAAACAAACCCAGCTAAGACGGAATACAGTATTCAGGGCTGGAGTCAGCCCCAGTTTCACCGGGACAGCTGCACACCCTGTGTTCAGCACCCCACTTTCCACATGTGCAGTGAATTACAAGAATTAACATTCACATGGTGGTACCTTTCAGGTTACAAGTGAAAAATAATATAAGAAAAAAAAGTTATGATTTTTACAAAATTATAAAAATTTATGCTTAGGAAAAAATCATCCAGCAAAGAGAGATACACAAAAAATGAACACCCTGTGGAAAGAATTAGATGTTGCAGGCCTTTTGAGAGAAACCATCTCTGCAAATCCATGTAAGAAGTATATTAACCCATCATATTTTAAATTGCTGTATGGAATGTGTCTTACTATATTTAGGTAAAATAGTCAGAACCACTAACTATTTATGTTCTTAAAAACTTGTGACAATATATGTTTTTAAAAGCTGACTGAATGATCATCTTCAATGACTCATGAAGGTAAAAGTGGGTGCTACCAAACAAAGCAAATAGGCACTCAAAATGCTGAGATGACTGTCAAAAGGCTACTTCTGAAAGACGCAAACAGATAAAGAAATTAATAGAACTGAAATCAGTAAGGAAACAAACTCCCTAATTTTTCAAGGTAATGCACAATTTTGCTTTCACTGACCTGGCTAATATAAAATAGTTAATGTACCAAATGAATGCTTAAATATATTCCAGGACGTTTGTTCCTACTTTTTACAAATCTTTGTCTGAGTACAGGAAGAAATAAAAACAGTCATTATGAAATATTACCTCACACAAATACTTAAGGAAAAGTGTCAGTATTTGGTTGGCAGTACATTGTAGCCATCACCGTCTGTTCAGTCTTGAAATTTGCTCAATGGCCTCTGTATTTTCTACATTTCTTTTTTCTCCGATACTCCCTGGGAAACAGCGATATATAGTTTATGTATTTATAACTCCAACAGATGTTGACAAGTGGACATAATTTCTTAGAGTTTCTGCAGTTTTAAAAATATGGATGTGACACCTTGTTTCACATGCAGCAGGCTAGTTAAAACCATGAAAGGATGCCATATTTATAGAACTAAACTAATTTAAAGAATTGTTGCCACTGTATAATGGTCTTCAACACAGAGGCTGACTTTCTGGACCTTTTTCAAATTAATTTCCTTTCATCTTCTTTCTCCGTTCCATATAGTTGGTCCATCCGTCATTTTAATAATTTGTCTTATGGCACTTTTTATCTTTTGTACACCTACCTGGGCAGTACAGAAAATTCTACATATCTGCTCTTTTTCCTGCCTGCTACGACATGACAATAGTGTCCAGTCTTGTCTATGCTCCAACTCCCGCTCTGTAATTTTACCCATCCAACCCGTGCTCTGCTCCAACTCGAACGGCCCCTTTCTCCACAGCACATTTCCACCCAGTGACTGGAGTTAAGCTTGACCACAGCTGACCCACCGATCAGATCCTCATCTGCTAGATTGCTTTACTGGCCTGGGATTTCATCAAGCCACGGCACCATGTTGTACACATCACCCTAATCCAAGAATTTTGGACAGCCAACCAGGGGTGTTGGACCTTATACATGCTTTCTGGTTCTGCTCAGTCCACTGGTAACAGCTTGTTTTTGTACCAAACCTTTCCAAAGCAAATAGTGTCTGGTAAGATATTCAGCAGAGTTATGGAGGTTTCTGTAAGAGTAATTAATGGTTGTATGTGAAAACATAATTTAAATAAGCTCATGTGATGCCTCGTCCAGCTGTACTCTGTCCAAAAAACTTCAGTGACTCGAGCCTGAATTACTGTAGATTGATACAGCATAGCTTTGCAGCTGTGCAACTGCTGCACAACATCAGTAATTGCATTGGGGTTTTATGGTATTGTCAGGGAGGTAGGAAACAGCTGACATTTACAAGTGAATCTGGGAGGCATTTTTATTAACCTATTTGTTCAATTGATGGATTTAAACCACAGTTAATCTAATAATTTATGGAACCCAGTATAGGTCCCCATTCTGCGTGTTCGACAGTTACAAGCTTAACCATAAGCAATACAGGAATTATTTACATACAGGTATAAATGCATAAATAATTACTTTTATGCATAAATAATTAAATTTACATCCTTGGGTATTTCAGCTATAAACAGGCAACTGTTTCACAACAGTTTTATACACATTCCCAATGTTCATATACACTTGAATACAAGTACATTTTAGAGAGTGATAAATTGCAGGTATTTGATTTTATTTTGATTTTTTCTTGCCTGCACTTTATTATTTGATATAATAATTAGCATTTTGGCAAAAAATTGTCAGGAAATATTATTACATATTGAAATTTATTTTTATCTACGTAAAGGGGTAGATTCAGTAGGCAAGAAGAATGGGAAGAAGAAAAGGAAAATGAGTTTAAGAACTGGGTTTTATGACTTAATGTTTGTTTGGCTGGCTTTTGTAATTAGTGATTGATATTTCCTTCTAGAATGGAGGCAAACCTATAGCCGAAAACTTAAATAATAATAGCAAAATACAAAAAGCAATGTATTGCAATTCAGCACAAAAAGATCTTAAATTCATAAAAAGTATGAACTAAACAAAGGATTTTGAAATTTTCCAAACCTAAAGATTTCAGACAAACAAATACTTTAATAGGAATCTTTTGAGCACATTTTAATGTCTCAGCCAGAATGTTTTAAATAAAAGCTCTTGCCCACAGATTGACAAATCACCATCTTCAATATTAATATTCTCAAGCATGTGATTTGGGCATAATTTCCCACTGCTAGCAATTTTTCAGGTAATACTTTATTACTCTGTGAAGTTCACTCCATGCAAATACATAGAAAATACTTAGGACAACTTCAAGAGTTTAATTGCATCCTCACACGAGTTAGTATTTTTAGCATTTCTTTCCCAAGGAGACTGACATTTAAATTCCATAATTTTTGTGTTTATTTCATCTGCCTTTGAAGATGCTTCGTCTTTTAATATTTTTACCACCAACAGTAATTTCAAAAGTCAAATTAATCATATGGATGTCATCTAACTACCAGTAAAGGTGCTGAGAAAAACTCATGTTGCTTTCTGTGACAGCAAGAGCAAATAGGACTGGATTTTAACAGAAAGCGAGAGATTGATCTTCTTAAGGAAAAAAATCCTAACTTGTGGATCCTTTATCACTTTAATCACTTCCAAGTCTCCTTCACAGCTTACAAAATACAGAGGTTATGCTTTTAGAACAAAATTCAAATCTTGATTTTACAAATGACAAGTCTATCAATACAATGAAAAGTAATTACTCTTCTTCAGAAATTAATGTGCACTGTAATTAAACAACTTGTGAGAAATTAATGGTATTGGAGTCCTATAATGCATATTTAATCTACAACACAAAGAAAAATCTTTAAAGTGCTCTAAAATTGTTTTGACATAAAGCCAAATAGGTATATTTCAGATAATCTCAATCAGCTCATGCACGTAAATACAATTTCATGATGAAAATGTAAACGTTAATTTTATTCTACCCACTTTGCCTGCATTGTGTGTCGGATATTTCTACCAAAGATTGTCACAGGTGATTAGAGTAGAGTAGAAGGTGTCAGAAATTGAGTAATGGAGCTCTGTATCATTACACTTCATGCTATTTGTAGTTTTCCCGAGATTAAGTTCATGTACTTAACAGAAATTGTTTTAGGTTCCTATCAAGTGCACTTGATCACACAATCACAATAAGCCACCAAATGTTGCAGCCATGAAAACATGAACTTCAGATACAACAATAGAAAGAACATTTGTAGGCATGACTTAATTTAAGAAATGCTATATTACGCTATACTGCTGCCAGGGATTGGCATCTCCATACAATGCAGGGCGGACACGCCAGCTTAACTAGGCATTAGCTTGGGAACCTTCTGCATTGCACTCCTTTGAGCAGTGATGATATGTCCTTGAAGAGCTTCATTAGTTTATCAGAGCAACACACTGGCTAAGGGAAGATGGTTGCTTCTGTATGGACACACTGTTCAAAACCAGGAATGGACATGAGATATTTAACCGCAATTTAAAAGTAGGATTGATTGTGGTACAAGAAGAAATAGGATACAGACTCAAGATCCTGCAAGCTGTGTAGCAATGTCTGAAGCTCAGCTCCCATGTATGGCACCTGAAAGATCTCAAGGTAGCTTAAAACATACTTTCTGCTAACCTCAAAAGCCCTGCTTAACTTGGGAGAAAGGAAGAGAGAGTAGACTTTGGCCTGTTCACAGACCTGCTGGAACAATTGTCATGGAAGACTGTTCTGGGGAAAGAACAAGTCCAAAAAAGCTGGCTGATTTCAAGGATCACCTCCTCCAAGCTCAAGAACAGTCCATCTCCTTGTGCGGGAAAACAAGCAAAGGTGGCAGGGCACCTACATGGATGAACAAGGAGCACCTGACTACACTCAAACATAAAAAGAAAGTCTATAAAAGGGGGAAGCAGAGTCAGGTCACCAAGGAGGAATACAGAGATGAGGTGCAGAGTCAAAACCCACCTGAAGTTGAATCTGGAGAGGATCACAAAGGGCAACAAGGAAAGCTTCTACAGGTGTATCAACAGCAAAAGAAAATCTAGGGAAAATGTAAGCCTGCTGCTGAACGGGGTGGGGGACCCAGTGACAAAGGACATGGAAAAAGCCAAGGTACTCAATGCTACCTTTACCTTGAACTTTACTGGTAACACTGACCTTCTTCAATCCCAGTCCTTGAGGCCCATGGAAAAATCTAGAGCAAAGAAGACTTACCCTCAGTGGAGGAGGAACAGATTAGGGAGCATTTAAACAAACTGGACATACACAGAAGTCCATGGGCCCTGGTGGGATAAACCCATGGGTTCTGAGGGAGCTGGAAGATATCACTCCACTCTCAATAATGTATTTATCAAGGGAAAATCATGTCTGACCAATCTGACCACCTTCTATGATGAGATGACCGACTTAGTGGATAACAGGAAGGCAGTAGATTCTGTTCATCTCTACTTTAGCAACGCTTTTGACACTGTCTCCTGTAACATCATCATTGACAAGCTGAAGAAGTGTGGGCTATGTAAATGAATAGTCAGGTGAATTGAAAACTGTCTGAACTTACTCAAAGGGTTGTTATCAGTGGCACAAAGTCCAGCTGGAGAGCAGTCACTAGTGGTGTATACCAGGGATGAGTAACAGGACCCATACTCTTTAACATCTGTATTAATGTTCCTAACAATGAGGCAGAATGCACCCCCAAGAAGTCTGCTGACAGAACTGGGAGGAGTGGTTGACAGACCGCTGTCAGCCATTGATCTTATCAAGGTATATAAATACCTGAAGGGAGGGTGCAAAGAAGATGGACCCAGGCTCTTTTCAGTGGTGCTCAGTGACAGGACCAGAGGCAATAGGCACAAAATGAAACACAAGAAATTCCATTTAAACATATAAAAAAGCTTTTTTATCATGAAGGTGGTGAAACACTGCAGAACGTTGCCCAGGGAGGTGGTGGAATCTCCATCCTTGGAGATACTGTATGGACAAAACATACCCCTGAGCAACAAGCTTTAGGTGATCCTGCTCTGAGCAGGGGACTGGATGTTCTCCAGAGGCCTCTTCAACCATCCTATGACTGTGTGATGATCCCAGGGTACTCACCTGCTATATAGCTGTAAAATCCCTGAGCCATGGGCTGACTGCAAAGGACTTCTTGTTCTGTTCCCCAGGAATGGCTGACAGTGCAGGATTCCTGCTGGCTTTTTCTTTTGCAAAGATAATATGAAGAAATAACAATGATCTTTATCCTAAATCAGATAAAGACTTTTATGACCTGCGCAAATGCCTGTAGAATAATAACTGACTACCAAAATACAGAAATTTACACCTTTAACTTTTTGCATATCAGAGAACTTTGGGAAGACTTCTGCCTTTATACAGAGAAGCATTATACCTATTAATTCTATTATAAAGATACTTAATTTACTGTGGAGTAAATGGAGTGCTGCCAAAACAAATTACATGGAACTAAGGTATCTGAAACCTCCATAAATCACCACTTTTTTCTCAGACATAAGTATCATTATTTCTCTCTGACACGACGAGTGTTACTTCTTTCTATATCTCTCCCACAGTAATCCTTTCCTGTTTATTTTATAGCAACCTCACTTGTCAGTATCTACAGTGCCAATATCATACTGAAATTACACAAAAGCACTATCTGCTAAACAGACCCAAAACTCTGAGCCTGCTACAACCTGACATTGCTGTGTGAACACCACATCATATAGATCTCAGCAGGAACTTGCTCTTTTCATGCCTTGCTTACCCTGGCTGGCCACAGTGTTCTGACAAAGCCTTTCTTAATGCTGAATAGCATTGAAAATACACGACTGTTTGGCATACTGTGATACGTGCTTGCCATTTTCCCAACAGTATGTCTCTCAGAATATATTCTGACTGTGATCCAGCACAACTATTTTACTTTTCTTGGAGAGCTACTACCTAACCAGTTCATCCAGTAAGTGCATGGCAGTTATTTCTGTCTACCTATAGTTCCTTGGACTTTTCCCTATTATATTTCATTCTTTTTTTCAGACTATTTCCTATGGTATGCCAAGATCATTTAAAATTTTTAGTGGTGTTGTCTGCTCCATGAGCCATTAGGGAACCTACACAAATACTCAAAGTGTGGACAATGTGAAGATGTAAAAATGATGGTGAAAATAGGGCTGAGTGTCTATGGGTAAGAACCAGGGGGAGGGCCAACAAGGCAAATATCATGGTGGGAGTCTGTTATAGACTGCCCAACCACGATGAAGAGGCAGCTGACATATTCTATAAACAGCTGGGAGAAGTCTCAAGATCACAAGCCCTTGCCCTTGTGGGGGACTTCAACTTACCAGACATCTGCTGGGAATACAATACAGCAGAGAGGAAACAGTCTAGGAGGTTCCTGGAGTGTGTTGAGAATAACTTCCTGACACAGCTGGTGAGGGAGCCGATTAGGGAAGGTACCCTGCTGGATCTGTTGTTTGTAAATGAAGAAGGACTTGTGAGGGGTGTGAGGGTTGGAGGCTGTTTTGGGCATAGTGATCACGAAATGATAGAGTTTTCGTGTAGAAGTAAGGAGAAGGCTCAGCAGAACTACTACCTTGGACTTCCAGAGGGTGGACTTTGCTCTTTTCAGGAGCTGGTTGACAAAGTCCCATGGCAGGCAGCCTTCAAGGGTAAAGGAGTCAAAGAAAGCTGGAGGTTTTTCAAGAATGAAGTCTTAAAGGCGCAGGAGCAGGCTTTCCCCATGTGCTGAAAAATGAGCCGGCAGGGAAAAAGACCGGCCTGGCTGAACAGAGAGCTGTGGTTGCAACTCAGGGAAAAAAAAAAAAAAAAGAATGTATAGCCTTTGGAAGAAAGGGCAGGCCACTCATGAGAACTACAAACATGTAGTGAGGCTACATAGTGAGAAAATTAGAAGGGCCAAAGTCCAACTAGAACTTAATCTGGCTTCTGATGTTAAGGAGAACAAAAAAAAGTTTCTATAAATACATTAACAATAAAAGGAGGACTTAGTATAATCTCTGTCCTTTAGTAGACGGGGGGGTGGAAACATAGTAACCAAGGATGAGGAATAGGCTGAGGTACTTAATGCCTTCTTTGCCTCAGTCTTTAACAGTAAGACCAGTTAGTTGTTCCCTAAGTACCCTGAGCTAGTAGCCTGGGCGGGGAGCAGAATGAAGCCCCCATAATCCATGGGGAAATAGTGAGTAACCTGCTCCAGCACCTAGACATATGCAGGTCTATGGGGTCTGATAGGATCCACCCAAAGGTACTGAAGGAGCAGGCGGATGTGCTCACCAAGCCATTTTCCATCGTTTACCAGCAGTTCTAACTAACCAGGGAGGTCCCAGTTCACTGGAGGTTAGCAAATGAGACACCCATCTGCAAGAAGGGCCAGAAGGAGGGCCCAGGGAACTACAGGCCTGTCAGTCTGACCTCAGTGCCGGGGAAGGTTATGGAACAGATCATTCTCGGTGTCATTACACGGCACATGCAGGACAAGCAGGTGATCAGGCCCAGTCAGCATGGCTTCATGAAAGGCAAGTCCTGCTTGACTACCCTGATCGCCTTCTATGACAAGGTGACTCACTTAGTGGATGAGGGAAAAGCTGTGGATGTTATTTACCTGGACTTCAGTAAAGCCTTCGACACAGTTTGCCACAGCACTCTCCTGGAGGAACTGGCTGCTCATGTCTTGGACAGGTGCACTCTTTGCTGGGTAAAAAAACAGCTGGATGGCCAGGCCCAAAGAGTGATGGTGAACAGAGCTAAAACCAGTTGGTGGCCGGTCACAAGTGGTGTTCCCCAGGGCTCAGAACTGGGGTTATGTAGCCTGGAGAAAAGGAGGCTGAGGGGACACCTTATGTCTCTCTACAACTAACTGAAAGGAGGTTGTAGTGAGGTTTGGGTTGGTCTTTTCTTCCAAGTAACAAGTGATAGGGCAAGAGGAAATGGCCTCAAGTTAAGCCAGGGGAGGTTTAGTTTGGATATTAGGAAAAAGTTCTTCACAGAAAGGGTTGTTAAGCATTGGAACAGGCTGTCCAGGGAAATGGTGGAGCCACCATCACTGGAGGTATTTAAAAGACGGAGAGATGTGGTGCTTAGGGACATGGTTTAGTAGTGGTTTTGGCAGTGTTAGATTGATGGTTGGATTTGATGATCTTCAAGGTCCCTTCCAACCTAGACAATTCTATGATTCTATGAAAATACTAGAAAAAAACCCAGCTACATCAGATAAAGACTGATGACTGGGAGATGCCACTTTACGTGTGAAGAATGTAGCATTTGAAGACTAATGTAAGAAAATATCAGCTATGAAATTCCCATCTGAAGAGAGTGGTGAGGCAGGATTAAAGAAAGGATGGCTTCAAGTGTAATAATTAGGACTTTCCATTCCATATTCTCTATTTGATTAGCACTGTGACCAACAGTCGTCAAGTGATCTACATAAATGTGATATCTTTGAGAAATGAATGTGCATGCAGTACACGTCCCAATAAATTTCCTATTTCACTATGACTTAGATTTTCTTTCCTATCTTCTGTGTCAACAAGCGACCCAACTACTAAGTAGGCCTAGAAAATGTCACTCATACTTTCACTTTCCTGGATGAAGCAAATGCCAAGGACACCGTATAAAGGATGTGTTTCTGCATGCATTTTGTGAGTAAATATGAGAATTTCAGGCTAGAGGCTTCTGAATATGACCCTTTTTATGATTATTCATTTCAATCCAGAGAAGTAAATACACTTACTGAGAGAAAAAGGGTGCCTTAACAATAAAACGTTTTCTTTAGTACTCTTTAATTTTCTTTGGAGGTGGGGAGGGTAGGATTACTTTCCTTTAATATTGTCTCACATCAGGATTTAGTTGCTTTACACTCTGTTTGCAGCACCCACTGGCTCCAATGAGCACACCTAATAAACTGAAAAAGAAGTAAATGTCTGGTATAAGAAATATACAAAATAAAATAGTAATTTAGGCTTGGGTTTTTTTGTGATAGATTGACCTGTCTGGCCCTTGCAGTAACAAAATATGCATAGCAGTTATATTTTCAAGACAGGGTTCTTCTCCAGAAACATACCGATCTTGTGTCAGGGTGCCATTGGTCTTCCACAGCTTAACCTGCTCTTTCTGTTAATAGTTGAATCACAGATTCAAAAGAGAAAAAAAAATGGTACAGAACCTATGCTAATTTTATATGAATAATAGAAAAAACTATAATAGAAAAAATTATTATTTTATAGAAAAGATTTTCCAGTTTGACAGTAATCCCAGCTCTTACAGCTTGATTGAGTGCCTGACCTTCTTTCCTTCCCTTGAATAGCCCTTTTTAGAGCTTTCTTCTGGATATCTACAAGCAAGGAGCGCAGCAAAATTTGCAGTTAATCATCTTCTGCTCTAGACATCAGAAACTGGTCAAGCATAACTGTCCAGTATCTGAAACAGTAGTGTTAAATAAACAGAATTAATGTCTTATGTATATGCATGTTGATGTAGCAATAAAGTTGAAAATTCTTTACAAATACAGCTGTATCTATGAAATACAGTAGTGTAGTTCTTTCTCTGTTTATCATAAGACCCTTTACACAAAAGTAAAACTGTCATCCTCTGGTGAAAAGCATATGAGAAATATTTGAGTGACTAGGTGGCTTTTAAAGTTTCAGTCAATCTTTGCAAAAGCTTCAACATAAATACATTTTTATCTAAACACAAACATGAAAAGAAATACTACAGTTATTGATTGCAAAAGTAGAGCCCACTGGTTACTATTTATTTAACAAATAACTCTGCCAAACAGAGAGCTTCTTCCTCAAAGACTTCATTATCTAACACCCCAGCTTTGCAAGTACTTTTTGTGTGTGTAGTTACACACATAAGCAGCTCCTTTGATTTCAGCAGTACTCCTCTGACTGTGTTTACCTTCCGAAATGCCTTTTCATGGTCTCAGTTTAAGCAGATGACAAAGTCAAGGGAAAGGAAGCCTTCAAGAAAGACGAATTGGAGGGATTTGGGCAAGGCTTCCTATGTTATCATGAGAGAACGGTAGGTGCTTCTTCAAAAGAGCTGCTCAGAGAAGAAGCTTAACTCAGGGCTTCCCAATCACCTTCCTGCAGAGTCCATGCGGCTCTATTTGCTGTTTAGGAAGATTAACCTAGGAAAAAGCCTAAAGTTATATGCCTAAAGCACAGGTTAAAACAATGCTCCGTCATTCCCAGTGTTTGCAGACCAGGAACTGAAGCACATAAATAATCATGCTGTGGCAGTATTAAAAAGTAGCTTTTTTAGACTCCAAGTCCACTTCTCTGACTAGGCTAGAGATGCAATGTCATAGAGTAGCAAACATGAAAGCTTTATCCCCAAGACATATTAGAACAGAAAAAGGTTCTGCTTTCTTTTTCTCCCATAGGCCAGGCATGCAGAGACGCCGGTTTGTGAAACATTTCCCTTCAGCAAGAAAAATATTTCATAAACTATATTTATGGTGATACAGTTAGTGTTGCAGTCTACCCCTTAAAACACTTTCCATAGCTAAGGAGTAACGAAAATCAAGCTGTTACGATATAAAAAGTTACAATTTTAATTCCTACATATTGTAGGCCAGACAAATTTTCTACTTGGTCTTTAATACTATGCTAAGTTGACACATACGCACACACTCAAACACACATATTTGGGAACCAAATATTCATCTAATAAGGTTTTTGTTGGTAACTATCATGTTAGATTTTATTTATATACTATGTCACATACCAGTGATACAATCTTTTAGCCTACTTGATGAATATATTAATGCTTTCAGTTTACAGAATTTTCTTTTTTCCTACTTCAGATATGTCAGCAGGCACACAAAGAACATAGGTACATAACTCAGTGCCACTCCATCTCTAAAATAATATGTACTTCTCATCATGCAAAAAATAAAGTCCTGATAGTTAATAATTTTATAAAAGTCACATTACTTTTCATGGATTAAATAATTGTTGTAAACAATTGTGTCTTTGCAATTCCTAACAATTACATAATTTTAGCAATTGCTTATTTGTTTGGCTGAGATAAGAAAAAAATATGAGATAAAAACTTCCCTAAAATACAAGTATGTGTTTGCCTTCAAAATTTGCCAAAAAAATAAATAATATAAATGCCTCTTCGAAAAACATTCATGTATTTGAAGACTAATGGTTCATTTCCATTTTCCTGTTTTCAAAATATTTTCAAATCCTGATATCTCCCCTTGTAAGCATAGGCTGAAAGAAAAGATCTTAACACTCAGGCTTTACATTTATTAAATTTGCATTTATTTTAGCAGGATACTTGTACTGCACAGGTAAAAGAACACAAAGATATTAATGAGAAACTATTCCATCTGGATTAATCCCACTTTAAATGTTGCTTTATAAATGATGTGTTTCAGTAATCTGTTGCTAATCCAAAGAAAAAACTAATAATGATGCCTGATATTTTAAATTACTTCACTAAGCAGTATATATGCTTCAAAACTGAACAAACAGGTGAGCTGTCACCTTACCTACTCATCCATCACCTGGTGACTATACTGAAGGGCGCCTCACAGTGTAGAAGTTACTCAGTGTTCCAAGGTGTCGGGCAACAGCATAAAACCATCCCACAGTCTGAGTTTTCTTCCAGCTCTGAAGCAAACACGAGGGAATTTAATCCACTGTCAGAGACATTTGCCCTTTTAAAAAGCAGTGCAATCTCTAAGACTGCAGAAATGCAGAGCAGCTGCTTCAAAATGAGACGAAGTAAATCTATTAGTCCACTGAACGACTGCACTTGGAAGCTTTTCAGTAGTGGAAAAAAATCAAATCTAACCTTACACACAGCCAGGAGTGTTTGGCCACCCTTCTGTGAATCTCCTTGCATGGCATCTTTTTCTCAGTCTACCACAAAGTATAGCATTGCAGTGTGCGTTCATTCATTTGATGTGCCTCCTTTTGTTTATTTATTAGTGTTGGACCAGGTAACCTTTTGATACTGCTTACTGAAATGAAAGGACTGGCAAATCACCGTCCTTAGTGCCTCGCTTTCAAGTTCATGTTTCCTCCAACAGTCAAAAATTTCTCTGTTGTTCTACAAAGATGATCCCTTTGTTCTAGATGATCATAGTGGCAGGATTTTGAAAAATGCCAACTCCTTTATTATAATAGAGAAAAACAATGGCAAATACCTACAGATCAGTAAGCACACATAGGATTGTGAAAATCATAGGTTTTCATACTAATAACTTTGGTAAAAACAGTAATTTTTTAACCAGTACAGCTATACGAACCCCTATTATAGCTGCAGCTATTTCAGAAAAAAAAAAAATAATGCCTAACACATGAGGATTTTCCCCCTTACTTTAAAGTATTAAACTTTCTGTATTAAACAGAAGTATTAAACATTCTGCTGCAGGCATCTTTACACCCATAATACTGAATCCACACTGAGTGAACAACTGTACCCAGGGAGTAAAACAAGCAAACCTTAATAACAGACTCAGCAAGAGATCTCAGTCATTCTGATATCTTTTTGTGCAAGACAGGCTGAGAATGCACAAGGAGCAAAAGCCACAAGTAATTTGTAGCATTTCACAGTTACATTAACACCTCTAATTGTAACTGACAGGGCAATTAAGGCTGAAAAACATCCCAATACAGTGGCTTGTACATGATGATTGTCCCGCTGAAACAACAGATCATGTATTCCATTTGGAGGAAAAGTGTTTCACTTCATTTTCCTCCATTGAAGTAGATGTCTCAGTTCATCATGCCTCATTAAAAGGTTTGTGTTGCTATAAACATGATTATTTCAAACAATCACAAGCCTTTATATCAAACATACAATTTAACAATTCCCTTCTCAATACAAGTATCAAGATTCTTTTTAAAAAAAAGGTTGTTAATTTAATCCATTTAAATAATGGGTCTTAGAATAATGAACAGGCAATATTCTGAATACAAATATATTTAGAATACATTTTTCCCCTCTTATTTTTTTTTTTTTTTTAATGAAATCCAGACAGTTCCCCTCATGTGCCTGGGTTTACCAGGTGTTGTGCAGTGGTTTTCCTACCAGCTCCCCTTCCTCCCACACACAGGCACAGCTCCCCATGGTGAGCCATAACAAGTCAAGTTATGTACAGTATTAGCAAGTAGTTAAATTCTGTAACAACAACTTTACAGAAATTTGTTTCTGTAAAACCTTGGTGCTTACAATATATCTATTTGGAGGTGAGAGAATACTTGATTAGATATACTCTAATCCCAAGAGACTGAATTGAGTGTCCATTAGTAGTTAGGGTGTGTCAGGTGCAATCTTCAGGCACACCTAACAGTTGAGTTTCATCTGACAGGAATCTCGCTTATTTGCCCCAAATCCACAGCATCAACTTAAGTGCAGCAACTGGAGATGATTGAGAGATTTGCTTCAAAAGCACAGTCCTGATCCAAATCAAAATGCTACTGTAGATGCATCTGTATCTGCCTCTTCAAGTAGAAAGCAGTCGGTAACATGGCCACAATTTAGGAGGATAGAATTCCTCTTCAGTTTCTGCACATTCATTCAGGATTTAAAATGGGTGGTGTTTTTTTCTTTTTTATTCTCTGAGAACCCTCCTACATCTCAGCTGTTGACTGTTTAATTTCTCAGTTGCATCCTACTAATCATTTACTATATACATTTGTATATCAAACATTAAACATATCTGGCCATACTTTACACAGCTGTGATTATAAGCATACAGGGAAAAAAACAAAACTGAAAAATTCAGCCCAAATCCCACAACCTTATGCTATATTGCAATCTTAAATAACATATATAAATAAAAATCATATAATAATAATAACAATATAATTAGTTCTGGAAATTAATAAAATAGATTAATAAAATTATTTGTCTTAGAAAAATACCCAGATCTGTTTCTGAAGTGTGACAGAGGTCATGTTAAAAGTGAGCAGTGAATTTCAGTGCTTTTTTTACCTTTCAAAAATTATACAAAGACAGACAGCACATGAAAGGAAATAAGGGGGAAAAAAAAAAACCAACTACAAACCACCACAACCCATAATTGCAAATGTCACAGCAAAATACAGGCATTTACAGGCCTGAAAAGCAAACTGAAACATGCCATTGAGATGATTAGAGAGCTGGAGAACTTGACACATGAAGAAAGGCTGAATGGTGTTTGTTCAGCCTGGGAAAGACCAGGCTCAGGGGGCACCTCACCACACACTTTATAAAGTACCTAAAATACAGGTACAGGTAAGGAGGGGATACTCTTTTCACTAGGAGGCACAGTGACAGAACAAGAAGCAACAGGCGTAAGTGGCTCAGGGGAAATGCTGTCTGGCTATATGAACAAAACAGGCACCCTGTGATCAATTAAACACTGGAATAGGTTGCCCAGAACGTTGATGAAATCCCCGTCCATGAAAATCTTAAAGACTCAGCTTGGCAGAGTCCTGAATAACCTAATCTATGGCCCTGACTTCTTACTGAAGTTTAGGCCAGTAATTCCAGAGGTCCCTTCCCAGCCCAGGCTGTTCTCTGTTTCTGAGCCCTATGTAACAACAAAGTTTTACACACAAGGTGAAAAAATATTATCAAAAATATCTTTTTTTTTTTCCCTTTGGAATCCTGAATTGCAGCAGTTCATGCATGTTTTACTTTGAAAAGGATAAATAGCAGTATGCATTTCTTTGGTTCACACTGCAAACTATGACAAAAGTACTAAGGCATAGGGCTTATATCCTCCACAGTTTCTACCTTATCTGCTCCAACTTGGTTCCATCAGTAAAAGACAGAGGTATGCTAATGTGAAGAGGAGTTCAAAGAAGCAAAATCTCTCACGACAAGTTTGGAAAGTGTACATGAGCCATTACAGGCAGAATCAGCCTTGCTCTCCTCTTTTCCTCTCTCCGAACAAAGGCTTTGGGGGAAGAATTGGAAAAATGGAAATACCAGGTAATAGACTAGACAAGGAGGCTTCTTGTCAGCTGAAAACGCGTGGGACAATTTGAAAAGACTTGTAACTTAGCTTTTGTCATGGCAATGGCCTACTACAAGCTTCCAAAGGAAAGAGGATTTAGCCAATATCTTCTTCCATTTCTGTTTGGTCTGCTCTGGACACCCTTGGGCTTGTGGGCCAGGGCAGAATGATGGCTGCTCAGGAATTGCTTCTGATATGGAAGTTACTGGTCACTGCCTTCCATTTCTCTGTTCCTTAGAGTGATCAGCGACCTTGTTTTTTCCTGTACACTCATTCGCCCTTCTCTGGTGTCCTTCTTCCCTTAAATACTCAAAGTATTTCCTCATTACACACTACTTAAATACTGGTGGCTGCCAACACTTGCCTATGTTAGCTTTCTATAGCAATTTCATACACTTAGTGAAATAAGTACAGAATTAGTCAGATAATTCAGTAATACAAACTGGAAACTAGTTCTGGGGTTTGGGTGGTTTATTTTAGGTTTTCATTGGTTTGTTGTTTTTTTTTCCCTCAAAGCTGTGAACTGCTTGTTTAAACATAGCAAAGGCCAAATGAAGTTTGTGTTAGAAGAGATTTTAACAGCACGTGACATAACTTATAATAAGTTGATATGATCCACTGCCATATCAATCAGTTTTTACATTAATATGAATGGAGCTGTATTGTTGTATTAGGCTGTTACAGGGCATATAACACTCTGGTCAAAACCAGCAAATATCTAGAGAGCAGAGGCAAACCCCAGAGGCCTTTACCTTAAGATTCCGTGCTATTGTTAGTTCACCTTTTAATTCTAAATTAAAGCAACCGAAAACAACAACAGCAAGCACTTTTTTCACAAAAGACCACCCACAGGTATTTCCTTGCAGAATAAAGGGCTGACAGCCGGCGAGTAATAAGGCTTCTCTCTTAGAGCCTGTGACAACTAGAATTTACAGTCTTCTCCACTGGGTGGCAACCTAGGATCCAGCAAGATAAAGAACTGCTCTCTCCGGAGGACCATCAAAAAAAGAGAAGTTCTCCACTATTAATGTTTACCTAAAGTTTTTGCTTCTGTCGGTGTTGCACTTGGCAATGCTATGAACGTGTGGAAAAAAAGAAACTTTGAACAAAGGTGACCGATTATGGCCTAATGGCCGTTCAAACAAGTATTTAAAAATCCCATTTTTTGTTTAACTGTTTCCCTTTGATCTCGATGGGGTCATGAAATGCAAACTATAGTTGCCATTAAAAGTGTTTGCAACTAATGCTGACTTCTGATAAGTGGTTTCTCACATACTTCGAGACTCAGTTCTGCATTTTTTTTTGAATGAATGATTTTAATAGTCACTTGAATTTATAGTAAGAAAATGTAAGATGCAAAAGGAAAAAAAACCCCAAACACTATGTCCCTGATTTGTTTAAAATGCAGGATGTACATCCTCTGTCAAAACTCCATAGAACAAGAAGGACTCCTTTCCAAAATACTTGTGAACAGACTCACTTTGTTTTCTAAAGTTATTTTGTGGCTATAAGAAGAAAAAAACAGGAATAATAAAATGACAAACTCTGCTTTGTCACTGTTGCTGAAGGATTAATGTGACTCTAATAAACTGAAAATAAAGAAATGGAGTGCAAAGAAGAAAAGCTTGAAGTGGAAGACAAAGTAGAGACAGGAATATGGAAATCAATAGGAAAAAGATTTGAAAAACACTGGATGCGAAAGGTATGCAAATAAGAGGTAAACAAAAAAAAGCTATGAAAAATGAGAGGAGGATGACAGATTAAGGAGAAAGAAAGGAAAAAATCACACTGTTGTTTTTTTTTTCCAGAGAAATAACAGGAAATCATATTTGTTTGAGCTCTTCATACTGTATGAAATTACAAAGAAAAAAGTTTGTATCTTTTTGTCACAGTGGGCAAGCCCATAAAACTTCAAAATATTTCTGCTATATCTCTAGCTTTCACTTTCTAGTTTTGAGGGATTGCAGACATTAGCGATCCATGGTACAAAGTGGGAGTGATCATTAGATTACAGCTGCTTTATATTCATTTGAGTGCCCAACAACACCTTTTTTTTCTTTTTGCAAGAAGAAAATGGTTCAGAAATACCCAGTGTAGTATCATAGAGAAGAGGTTCAAATGGAAAATTGTTTCCACTCAAGAAGCGCCACTCTCTAAGCAACCACTCTCTAAGGTTAGCCAGCAGGGACTTGGGATAAACATGTAATGCCACACTTTCTCCCTTCTCTTTCTTGGGTACAGTCCCCCAGTTTCTAGCAATTTACAGAATGTCTAATTATATCGTAACTTTATCAATAGTCCTTGATGAATTATTCCATGAATTTGTCTAGCCATTCTTTGAACACAGATACACTTTTGACTTCCACAACATCTTGGGACAGACATTCTGTGATTTGATTATACACTATGTGACTAAGTACCTTCCTTTTTTAGTTGGCTGGCCAGACATCATTTATTGTTGGTAACTGTGAAGGACTACTGCCTATTCACTTTTTTAAGTTTATGTGCTGGAAATCTGTTTTGGAGTTAGACTTCCAGATGTTCCAGGTAGACTCATTTACATAGAAAGCCACAGCCACAGGAGGACATAGAGGACATATTATCATCACCATTACCCTGGTGCCCCTTTTTTCTTTTTTTTTTTCCTGGTGAAAAACATGCGTCAGGGTTGCTGGTTTTAACATGCTATAACATAATACTTTTTAATGTGGATTCACCATGGGTTATTTTAATTTTGATTACAATAGTGCTGACTTGTTTATTTGTTTGTAAACAAAATTTTGCAGCAGAAAGTTTAACTATTTCCCAAATTTTCTAACATTATCAAGGTATTATAATTAGTTTGAACACATGACAAATACTAAGGTAAAAGCAAAAATGTTTTTTAATTTTACAATTTTACAAATTTGTTATAGAACAGCAATGATATTTTGATACAGATGTGGGTAATAAAAATATCATTTTAGCATGCCTTACTGGAAATCTGGCTTGCTTTCCAGGTGTTCCCTTCAACTACCAGCTGACCTCAAGGCTTTTAATAGAATTTCCCATAGCTGGGATCTATTCATTTGACAATGTCTGTCCTCACACTTAGCTTCCCCAAATGGAAGCTAACTTGAAATCTCCACTTTTGTCCTATAATCTCAGCAGATTTCAGCCGATGATTTCATTTATCCCCAGCTTTATCTTCCCTGAATCAATACAGTTAGGGAATTCATCTGCCTTCATGTCTCCCGAAAAACTCCTCCCAACGGAGTGAATTTAGTTGTGTTCAACACCTAACTGACAGGAAAAAAAGTAAATCTGACTACAGGATGTATCTGTACCTCTTCACTGCAGGCAGACAGGTGAAGGTGAAGTAGCATTACTCCCAGATGCACACAAGTTTAAATGCATAAGGTCAGAATTATTTTATATACACATACAAATGAGAAAAATTAACTTACTACACTGCCTATTTATCAGAAGATGAGACTTCCTATGACATGAGTTGTTCTGTCCCTAGAGAAATAATTTGTTCTCTTCCTACAAAATTATAATCTTATGTATTCAACGTCTATTTCATGTTTATGGAAAAGGGGAAAAAAAAAAAAAGTCAATGCAAATCCCAAATAGTTTAAATGCTTTCTGAAGGTGATGGAAGTATTAGAGAAAACTGCTCATGTGAACAACAACTGTAGGATCTTTTTACATATGGCTTCTCTTCATGTATTCCACTACAATTTGTGTACACAGCTGAGACGAGTTTTTCTTGTCATGAGCATCTGCTTGACTCATCGTATGTGCTGTATCTATCACTGTGATCTGTTCCAATGGCAGTGTTGAAGCATCTGCCTCGTAGGCTCTCTCTACAGAAGAGTTCAAAGACTAGAAGAATCTGAAAGAAGAAAGTAGCTAAAAGCAATTCAATGAGCTTTGGCTGATGTTCAGCAAGTTTGTTTTTCTTTTACCTTCAGTGGTTGTCTTCTGATGGCATTTACCCAAGGATGGTGCACAGTGCTGCACCAGTAACTACATCTCCCTGAGGCACAGGGTAGAAATGATCCATTTCTGCCCTTTCTGATAGTCATGAAATATGCTTTGAATTGTCTCTGTTTGTTCTCTTAGGCTGCCAACCTTTTTCCATCAGACTTACATGTCCTCGAGGGCATGATTCAGATCATCTAAGCTACACAGCTCCTCTGTGCTGCTCACTCCAAGTGATTACAGTGGTTAGAAACAGCCAGTCCACTCGCACTAAGTAGGACGTGTCTCTCTCCATTGACTATGAATGGAGATTTCTCTACAGACTCAAGAAGTCCAGATTAGATGCCTGAATTTTTCATAGCTAAAGATGTCAGTTGAATCTTACCCCCCAAATGAAGTCTTCCTTGTATACTCAAATATGGTATTATAAACATATGAATCCAAAAGAATCAACTGTATTGACTGAAATATGAGGTACATTATTTTTCATTTTAAATCTTTCACAGGTGTCTAAGCAAATAAACAACTTCTGGTTGTTTGACCCAACTTTTTTTTTTTTTTTCCTGCAAATATATTCCTTTACTAAGCAAGTAAAAGTATGGAAGATGTGGCAGAGTCTATCTATCAGCTCTTGAACTGGCTGGTAAAAAAATCCTCCTTTGAAAATCTGATCCTCTAGATATAAAAATATGGATTTGAAATTAAATGATTACTGCCAAGATCTCTGTGAATACAGTCTGTGCTGTCAAAAGGCTGAAGGGCAGTACTCCAGAATGAGCTTTCATTGGTTTGGATCACAGTCAAATCTTTCCTGTGCTAGAAATATATGCAGTCAAGAACCAGTTGCACTTATCTTGGGATTCCCATTCAAGCAATTGAAGAAAATATAGTGATAATCTGCAAATACAAAAGAAGAAAATCTGCAAATAATCTGCAAATACAGGAGGCTTTTGCTCAAAATGTAACTATAATGGTTTATGCAGTCTCTCTCCATTAGCTACTGTATCATTAGAACCCCTGTACCATTCAGTACTGTTCCTCTACTGTTCAGTACTGCAGCGTGTTAACTGGCCATGTTTAATATTTTTCAATGGAAAATGGAACATCTTTATATTAAAAAAATCGTTTGTTAGGATTTTTTATTTTTTTTTATTTATATTAAACAGCTTCTGTACAAGGATTTCAGGAAGCACTGATAATATATTTTTCTTCCCTAAGTAGAACAAAACATGGTGCTTTGATGTTTGAACTGAAGGCAATAATATTAGCTATCTGCCATGCTATCTTTGTAGATTCCAGAAGTATTTCATTAAACAAAAAAAACATGCAGTTTTATTAGACTGTAAGATAGGATAGACTTATTACTTCCTCTATTACTGTTGTACTTATGTATGATTCAGAGGTTTTAAAGACATCAGGATATGAAAGTGAGACATATTAAAAGAAAGATTACCAGGAACATACTTGTGTACAGGAATGTAAGCATCTCAAATATTGTTGTCATCATATTTGGAAAAAGGACACAAACATACCAATTTTTGTAACACTTTATAAGAACCGGAGACTTAAAACCTGGAGTACTAGATGCCATAACCTCTCCTACAGTGAAAATATGCTTAGGAAACCAAGAGAAAATGAAAGGGAAATTTCATATTCTTTCCTAAACACCCTAACTCTTTTCAAATCCATTCCTAATTTTATCTAGCCTTTAAAACGAAATGACTTTAAGGGACTATGCAAAACTGAAAGTTTTATATCTTATTCAGGAATATGTTCCATCTTTGACCAAAGACAACGAGAAAGAGCTGGAGTGGTGATTGGTCCTGCACAATCCTTTATACTGTTGACCCCAGTTACCTGCATACACCACTTTGACCAGAAGAACAGCACTAGCAAAAATTGATCAACAGTGCAATATCATAGAATCATAGAATGGTTTAGGTTGGAAAGGACCTTGAAGATCATCGAGTTCCAACCCCCCTGCCCCCCTGCAGGGACACCTCCCACTAGACCAGGTTGCCCAAGGCCACGTCCAGCCTGGCCTTGAACACCTCCAGGGTTGCGGCCTCAACAACCTCTCTGGGCAACCTCTTCCAGTGCCTTACCACCCTCAAAGTGAAAAACTTCTTCCTAATGTTCAATCTAAACCTGCCCTCTTCCAGTTTGAAGCCATTCCCCCTTGTCCTGTCACTACATGCCCTAGTAAAAAGTCCTTCCCCAGCTCTCCTGTAGGCCCCCTTTAGGTACTGGAAGGCCGCAATAAGATCTCCCCGGAGCCTTCTCTTCTCCAGGCTGAACAGCCCCAACTCTTTCAGCCTCTCCTCATAGGAGAGGTGCTCCAGCCCTTGGATCATCCTCGTGGCCCTCCTCTGGACACACTCCAGCAGGTCCATGTCCTTCTTATGTTGGGGACTCCAGAGCTGGATGCAGTACTCCAGGTGGGGTCTCACGAGAGTGGAGTAGAGGGGCAGAATCACCTCCTTTGCCCTGCTGGCCACACTTCTTTTGATGCAGCCCAGGATGCGATATCCATAACCCAGTTATGACATCACTTTTAGTATACGGGTCAACATGCGTACCTAGTTTTCTAGTGAAATATCTCAAACACTTAGGCATAACAGCTCTGGATCAATCCTCCAGGTTTAACACTTAGTTTTTAGGGTATTTTGTTTTTTCATCTCAGCATAGATACTTAGTATTAGTTGTTTAAATACATCTGAGTTTCTAGATATTTTAAACTGAGATAACATAAATTCTACCACTATCTTTAGACTGATGCGCTTTACAGCCAAGGGGGAGAAACAAGTCCTGCTAGGAAGTTCTATCCAACTATTTGAAGACTAAATTAATTCCACCCTAAAAGGGTCCATTTATCTTTTTACTCAAAAAGAGGCCAAAAGGCCCATTCAGATGTGCATCTCTTCACAAAAATACCTGGAGTAGAAGACATGAAGAATATCACAAGTTCTAACATGTCAATATGTTTAAAAATTAACATGACAGAGATTCACGCCTCACACTCCTTATGAGGAGAAGCTCCATCTTACTACACAGCAGTATGCTGGAGTGCAATCCCTCCATCTGTAGGCATGGGATTTTCTCAAATACACGTAACAATTCCTAAGAGTTTGAAGGAAGGTCTTGCTGGGACTCCTGCCTATTACAAGCAGCTGAGAGGTCTCTTTTATTGTGGAAGGAAAACAGTTCACGGTGAGTTTGGACTGTGTTTTATGTTTCATATTTTCCTTCTCTGCCTCATAGGTATCAAGTATGTATTTGGAAGGAATCTGCACGGTCTCCCGTTGCATGAATGTAACAATTTAATTCTGCTGCTTTGATCCATTCTTCATAATAACTTCTCATATGAAATCCTAGGCACCATCTGAACATGAAAATGTTTCAGATTTGGACATGGTTATTCACACCAGTGCTCGACTGGGTCATTTACTAAGCCTGCAGCATGGCATATTATCAGCATGTTCAGGTTTCCTTTTCATTAGTGTTTGCTTTGGTCTTTTTCAGAGATAGTTGTCATTGAAACACTCACAGCAGATACATGTTTGCCTACACAGCTAAACACAAAACATCACTTGGAACATATTAAAGATGCAAATGCATTAACTGGGGTAGCAAAACATCATTAAATTTCTATGTGGGATACTACACTTCCATAATTAAAATTCTTTCTGAATTAAAGTAGCTTCAGTTTGGTTTATTCATTCAAAAAACTGAGTAAAAAATGAGCTAACATCACTGATTTCTAAATTCACAGTCTTCATTAATTCAGCTTAATTTTCCCAAGTGCCCACATGTGGACGACCGCTAAAAAACTTTGGCCCTGAGAATGCAGAGTCAGAATAGAAACTGCTAGAACGAATAGGCACTTTAATGAATATATGCCAACTTGTGCCTCCCATCATATAATTCTAAAGGAATATAAGAAAAAGCTGAGCTGCTAAGGAAGATAAGAAGCCATAACTTTTATTAAAAAGAACAGACAATATGGTATTTTGAAGTAGATGCTCATAGACTCACAGTTGTGAATGGCAGATTAGTTTAACTTCATTAAAGAGGACATAATGATTTTTTCAACTACAAAAGCAGCAAGATACAATTGGAAAGAATAATACTAATTTCTAGAAAAAATAATGAGCAAACTCGTTCTTGAACACATTAATAAAATTATATGAATATCAATATTTATCATCTGTACTACATAAATGACATTAACCAAATCAAGCTGTACACATAAAAATCAACAGAATATTCACCATAAAGCAAATTTTTTCTTATCTAGAGACAAACTTACTGCCAACTTTCACAATTAGACACATAGGAAAAATCAGTGGTTTTCACATAAGACTCCCAACTCATTTCCAGATCTCTAAAATCACCCTGCTTGAGTATGTCAGCTGTGAAAATGGAAATAACAAAAAAAAAACCCAGCATAATCTAAGTTTCAGTAGCAGNGGAAAAATCAGTGGTTTTCACATAAGACTCCCAACTCATTTCCAGATCTCTAAAATCACCCTGCTTGAGTATAAGTCAGCTGTGAAAATGTAAATAACAAAAAAAAACCCCCAGCATAACCTAAGTTTCAGTAGCTTATTTTCCCAGTTGGTGCAGGATGCTCAGTGAAAGTCTGACCTATAGCTGTCAAGAGAAAAATCTTCAGCAGATGCAGCACAGCAATAGGAAGGTTGAAAGGAACACCTGTAAATGCTGCGGTGCTGAACATCAGTGCTCAGAAGTCTCCTGTCTGGACTGGGGACCCTGCAGTGTTTATAGAGGACTGCTGTGGACATTACAGTGAAAGAGGACCCCACAGAAAATATTTCACAACCCAAAATATTGTTTAAATAATTCATTGAGAGCTGTTGTATTAAATTGCCGCGGCAAAAGGTGATAAATAATTTGTTTTTAGAAATATAAAATGTTTCAGAACGTCACTGTGTGAAAGGGGCCTCACTGTAAAATACCACTAAACTTACTATTTGAAAGGTATCTGGTATATCAAAGCTGAATTCAGTTAGCTAATATTTCTTTTATAAGAAATTCAGTGAGGCACAAATACACAAATCTGTCTAGCATAATCCACCATGATTTATAGTTATTTATTTTATTTAGGCTTATTTTTGCCTTTATTTATTATTTTTTAGGTTTAATTATTATTTAATATTAATATTATTTATTATATTATATAATATATATAATATATTATATAATATATATAAAAATATATATATTATTTATTAGGCTTATTTTTGCACTCTGCAGCAAAGCCTCTTGCATGAGTTTTCCCTGGTATTAATACGAAACCTTTTATACAAAAAGGAGATTATAGATTTTGGGGTTTTTTTGCCTCTTTTGTTTCATCTCATAAACTATGGTAAAGTAGCCCTCAATCTCTTAAGATCACTAATACTAAATTCTGGAGTAAGTCTATTTTTCTATAGCTGTGTAAAATGAAAGAACAAAACACTCCAAAATGTAGGTATGATGATGCCATAACTCAGACTCTTGGTCACTGTTCTTTCTCATGCCTATCTTTCAACAGTCTTCTGTGACTTTATAAATGCTCTTATTTATTTAACATGGCTCCAGTCATGTTTTTAAATTTAAAAGTCAATACATTTTTGTAAATTATTACCAGCTTAATAAAAACTAATTCACCCAGTCTAAGAACCCTTCTATTATAACCCCTGCTGTGCATAACAAATGACTGAAATGTTTCTAGGACAAACACTACAGAAAATTATATATTTGCTCAAGCAAACAAAAGGAAACACAGATCCTTTATTTTGAGGTAATCAAACAAATACATATTTTGCTGTTTTTATGTAATTAAACAAATTCCATCCTGAACTGACATGAGATGTGTCTATGCATATATTGAGAATTGATATTACCATTATTAAAGCAGGAATGATTTTATTCTTATACCTCATAACAAAATATTGAACAAACCCCACAATTAATATGAACAAAGGGATCGTATGGCATTTCATTTTTTCCCCTAATGTTAGATTCAGATGTCCTAAAACCAACTGATCTCAGCTTTTATATAAACTACCTAGTTTTTCTATAACCTATCATCAAGCCAGTATCCTTCTTTCTTCTAATTTTTGTCTTTCTCTGGAATAAATAGTTCAGATTATATTCTCCACTATTCCCAAATTCATTAAGCTAACCTAAAAATAATGTTTAAGGTTTCTCAAAAGAAAAGACAACAAAAAGTTACCTTCAGAAAACCAGCAACTAAAATAAAATGATTATTTTTTATTATTCAATTACATGTTGATTCCAGAATTATAAATGCCTTTTGTTTTCCACGCTGACACAGAAAAAGTTATCATAAACCCCTCTCGTTCTTGTGACAAGCGAAGTAGGATCAATAAGAAACTATTTGTGATTGGGGGGGCAGTAGTAAAACCAATGGTGTTGCTGATTAGTCATCAAATATATCCTGATGTCAGCAGTTTTCAAAATGAAAATGTATAAACTGTAATGACAAAATCCTCCTGAATTTAGGAGGATTGGACTTTTGGAACCCCATGTCCTTATACGCCAGATGACCTAATTTTTCATTACAACCCAGGTGCCATGTGCTGGTGACTTCACTTCCAAGCAGCCCAAAAGGGGCAGCAGCAATTCAAAACAAAAATACTTCAGATTTCAGGCATTTTGATTTAACAATTTATTTAATCTTCATTTTCTTTACAAAACATTCAGCCTAAAAATATCTTTATCCACCATTTACCTCTTAAGTTGACTCAGTGTTCTGCTATCTGAAAACTTCTGATTAGCTTGCCGTGGAATGCTATCGGTGCTAAGATTTTATGAGTTCATGGGAAGACTGAACTTTCATAATTTTGGATCAGCCATTTCCAGATTTGCAGATTGTGACGAAGCACATATTTACAATTGTTTTTCTCTATGGGTCTGTCACTGGTCCTTGTTGGCAACAGTATATTAGGCAAATATACAAATATATACAAAATATATATTATAATTATTATTNTATGGGTCTGTCACTGGTCCTTGTTGGCAATAGTATATTAGGCAAAGCAGTAAGAGCCATAATGGGCTGTTCCCATATATCAAGCTGCTCAGGAGAATCTTTTCCATAGGTGGCAAGTGGTGCCTTTGACGGCAGTTTACATTCTGCCTCATTATAAAGCGATGACTGGCTCAAATAGAAGAAAACTATGAGGAATTCATTAGATCTCCTTATATCGCCATTTATCTTCTTTTGTTATCTAAAAATGGATTCAGGACTGTACTCTTGTTTCAGAATATTTAAGAATCAAAAGAGAAAATTCCTTTCCCCAGTCTAAGAGCTGTGCTAAAGCTAAGCATGTAGTAGATGATAGATGCTTATTATAATCACTTTCTAACAACTTGTTCAGCAATTAAAATCAATCATGCTGTTTAATTCCTCTTAATTTGGATACTTTAGATATGTGTTACATATGAAACTATTCCTTCCAAACTTGATTAGCTGTTTTTAATAATCTCCATTACTCTTGAATCCTTCAACACACATAATTTTACTATTTTCTTCTCTCACATCTATTTTTATTTCAGTGGAATCACTGGTCTCAAGATGTACAGTACACATTCCTCACTCCTTTGTGGATTTTTAATCCACCTCTGTTCACATTCTAGCCAGGCACTCTGGACTCCCAAAACTGTATAAATGTCAGTTAAACCACTTTACATTCATGAATGAGAACAATCTCAGTCTATTTGCAGAATTGCCGTTATTTTAGCTTTAATGCTAAGATGCCACTGAAATTCTGAACATTTGCATGAAATTATTCTTGTATGCTTTGGTAGTTGTCCTTATTAACGTATCAATTGCAATTCCTCTTTTTCCACTGAGCCTAATGAATCCTATAACACTAAATTCAAAGCACTTCCTTGTGGCACTCTGTCATGCCTTTAAAACTGAAGTTTGAATTTCATGCCCGGCCACTATAGTCACACAATTGGGTAAAATAGTTGAAGGGCTGAAGAATCCTCTGAGATGTCCTCATTCTGCGGTGATGCGGACCTTGTGAGGCTAGTCTTGCTCCTGCAAGTCCTGCCTGCTACCAATCTTGTCTGACATCAATACAGGAATTTGGGGATTCGGTTTTGACAAAAGCATGAGCCTACACCATGCGACAGGCTAGATTCAGAATGATTTCTAGTTTCAGAATCAAGGGCCACATTGCCATGACATGATGATATTTAAAAAAAAAAAAAAAGGCTTAAGCCAAAAAGGAAACAGCTGAAACATATGAAATGTAAACTGTTAAGTAAGCTTTCATTTCAATAATACCCTTTTTTTCTTTTTCTGACCTTTTCCTATCCAGGCTTGATAATCTCTTAGATGTTATTAGAGACGGCAAAGGCTGTAAGATTTATCTGAGAGATGATATCACAGCTGTTAAAATCTTGAACTACTTCCTTTAGAAAAATGCACAGAAAAGGAGAAAGAAGAAGTGTAAAGATTTATTTTTTTTTTTAAACATCTCTATCTTCTATCTCCAGGGCTTATTGCTACTTTCAGCTTGAAACACAGATAGAGCAAACAGTCTCGGCAATCTCTTCAGGTCCTGATACACTCACACCAGCATTATCCAGCTTACGATATTGCTTCCCCATGTTGGGCCCAAAATTGCAGTCATCACCAGCTATGGCACATGAGTGTTAAACAGAAGGCAAAATCAGACAGAAATGATGAAGAATGTCAAAACAGATAAAATCTATTTATCTTTAACTAATTTGAAAAATACAGACTTCTCCCCCACCCTGTGCCAGGAACACTGCACAGATGAATACACAAACATCTTTCTTTATTACTATGTGGGGACTGGGGGTGGGGGAGAAAAAGAGAAGAGAGTGAGTGTTCAGGTTCAGGTGTTCTTCAGTATTTACATAGAAAAGCGATGATGCCTGCTCAGGTCATTACTACTTCTAAAATGTCACGGTATCCTGGGATCATGGCAACAGAAGTTGAGCAACACAGGATTTAGATAATCCTAGATGCAGAATCAGAGGGCTGGAGGAGATTTTAAGAGGTTATCCAATTTATCTCCATATCTCTAAGGAAAAATCGGCTTTTGCTGCATCACTTCTCAGTGCCTTGCCTTGCCTGTTCTTAGACATCCTCCTTCAGACAGACGCGGGACCCTAAAACTGCCTGGTTTTGACCCTTTTTGCCCTTGCCACTAGAAAACTCTCCCTAATATTTAATCAGAATATATTTTAAATGTTTGCTACGTGTCCTAGCCATTATGGAAGCAGATAACAGATACTTTTCTTCCCCCTAGCAACAGCCTGTTTGCACTTTGTATTTTCTCCTAAGAGGTTTTATTTTCCAGGTTAAACAAATCTAATTCTTTGATTCTTTTTTTGTAAGCTGAGTTTCCTAGATTCTCGATTGATCTCAAAACACTTCTGCCAGCACTCTTCAAGTATGACACAGTTTTCCTGAAAATGCTAAAATTGGGCTCAGGCTGAGTTTCATCAAGATCATTTTGAACTGCATACCCTGGTTTTGGCATGTTATTAGTGCCTTCTAATCTGGTTTGCCTGCACAGTGGTTAGGCTCACTGCCTCCAGCCCACATTCCCAAAGCCTGACATCTTCATTTCCCTTCACAATATCCCCAAACACCATCACTTCCGATGCTGCTCATCGCCTATTAGATCTCTTCTCTGGTCGATTGATTCACTGATCCATTTCAAACGTCATTTCCAGGCACAATCTGTGGGGCAGATCAGGAGCCTTTCTTGCTCAAACACAACCTCCTTGGTTCTGAATTTGAAGAATTTGTTTGTTTGAGTGTGTTTCTGAGGCTGAGTTTGACTTTCCATAACCAAGAGAAATCTCCAGGCATCACACGCCCAATGTGTGTGCTCCTCTCCCTCACGCTTGTGTCACACGTGTCTTACTTTCATAGCAGGCACACAGATGTGCTTAAGCACAAAAAGAAAAGAGTGCCTATTTTTTTTTCCCCTAGATTAACAGTTCTGTAATAATAATAATAGTAAAAAAAACTGATTTTTTTTGATCAAAAAAAATTTGATCTCAGTCAAAGCGCAAGAAAGACCTTTTTTGCCCTTCAGTTACAAAAGAACAAATATAAACAAATAAAATTGAACAGAGAACATTTTGACTGAGTAACAAGGCAAAATGAAGGGGAGGAAGAGGGCAGATGTGAGCACCTTCATACAGCTACTGAAGGAGGAGAATATGTACCTCAATATATTTAGTGTACTAGTAGAGGTATTGAGATATAGGAACTAATCTGCACATCTCAGCTCCAGCTGATAACCTAGAGCAACTCAGAGTAACCTAATTCTGATTTTAATCAGCAATCTACATGTCAGCTCTTTCAGGAAGTTAGCATTATAACTTACAGACCAAAAATATAAATATATATATATCTAAATCTACATATGAAAACATAATATTTAGTAAAGAATATATAAGTTAAACTAATATTAAAGTGGTCTTACTTTTAAGATACAGTGCTTTTGTCACCAATGATATCTTTAGGTTGATCCACAAATAAATCACATAAATATTTTTAGTCAAATGAAATTACTTTTAAAAGACATTATGGTCTAGAATTGAGTAGAATGTTTCATTTCTGTATAATGAAGTGTCTTATCAATCAAAATCAAACAGTATAGCACATATATCAAACTGTATCATTACAGTTAGTGATGATGTGGCTGCCTCTGGGTGAGGATTAGGGGGATGGAAAACAAAGGAGATGTTGTAGTTTGTGTCTACAACCAATTGCCCAGCCAGGATAATAGCACTGATGAGTTATTCTATAGGCAATTAGGAGAAATTTCTGGATCGGTAGCCCTTGTCCTTATGGGAGATTTCAACCAGGAATATCACACTGCTGTGATGAGCAGGTCTTGGAAATTCTTGAAGTTTTTAGGAGATGACTTCTTGTCACAGGTACTCAGTGAGCCAACAAGGAAAGATGCCCTCTTACGCTTGCTATCAGTGAATAGAGAAGGACTCATGGGGGATGTGATGGTAGGTGGCTGTCTTGGCCACAGTGATCATGAAATGGTTGAACTTAAAATTTTCAGTGTAATGAGAAAAAAGGACAGCAGAGGTGCTATCCTGGACTTCAGGAGAGCAAACTTTAAGCTATTCAGGGAGCTATTTAGCAGAGTACCCTGGGAATCTGCTTATGAGGGCTTAGGAGTCCACAAGTGCTGGTCATTCTTTAAGAATGACCTTTTAGAAGCACCAGAGCAGATAATTCCACTGTGTTGCAAGTCAGGCAAGTGGGACAGAAGATCAGCTTGGCTGAACAGGGAACTCCTCGTGGAGCTCAAGAGGAAAAATAAACTGTATGATCTCTGGAAGCGAGGTCAGCCTTCACAAGATTACAGAGCTGTGGTTCATATGTGCAGGGAGAAGACATGAAAGACCAAAACTCAATTAGAGTTGACGCTGGCCAGTGTTGTTTCAGATAACAAGGGATTTTTTAAGTACGTCAATAGCAAGAGGAGGTCTAAAGAAACATTAGATCGATGCTTGTTGAAGATGGCCATCTGACCATTAGGGATGAAGAAAAAGCAGAGGCATTCAATGCATTTTTTGCCTCAGTCTTTAATAATACTGATAGATCTTGGACTGCCCGGTCCCCTGAGGACCACAAGTGGGGGAACAATGACTTTCCTTTTGTGGAAGATCATCTACCAAAGGTCTTGAGAGNTGTCACTGGTCTCCACTTGGACATCGAGCCGTTGACCGCAACTCTTTGAGTGTGACCGTCCAGCCGCACTCTTTGAGTGCGACCGTTCCCTGGGAAGACCCAGGGAACTGCAGAGCTGTTAGTCTAACCTCAGTTCCTGGAAAAATTATGGAGAAGATTATTTGAGTACTGCTGAAAGGCATTTAAAGAACAATGCAATCATCAGGCACAGCCTACACGGGCTCACAAAGGGGAAGTCCCATTTAACTGATTTGATATCCTTCTATGATAAGGTCACCCGCTGAGTGGATGAAGGGAAGGCGGTGGATGTAGTTTTTCTGGATTTTAGTAAGGCTTTTGATACTGTTCCTCACAGCATCCTTCTGGACAAGTTGTCCAACTGTGGGATGAGTGGGTTCACGGTGCATCAGGTGAAGAACTGGGTGAAGGGAAGGGCTCACAAGGTTGTAGTGTATGGGGCTACATCTGGCCGGCGACCAGTCACCTGTGGTGTTCCTCAGGGTTCAATTCTAGGGCCAGTTCTGTTTGATACATTTATCAACGATCTGGATGCAGGACTCGAATGCATCATTAGCAAGTTTGCTGATACAAAACTGGGAGGGGATGTTGCAGAAGGATCTAGATAGATTGGAGCACTGGACAATCATCAGTGGCACAAAATTTAGCAAGTCCAAATACCATATGCTGCACCTAGGACAGAGTAACACCAGGCAAAAGTATACATGCCCTGCAATTTAAGAAAGATATGAAGGTACCTGAATGCATTCAGAGGAGGGTAACAAGGCTGGTGAAAGGGCTGGCAGCAATGTCCTATGAGGAGAGGCTAAGGACTTTGGGCTTGTCTAGTTTGCAGAAAAGGAGGATGAGGGGTGATCTCATTGCTCTCTACAGCTTCCTGAGGAGGGGAAGTGTAGGGGGAGGTGCTGAGCTCTTCTCCCTGGGATGCAGTGACAGGATGTGTGGGAACAGTTCAAAGCTGTGCCAGGGGAGGTTTAGACTGGACATTAGGAAGCATTTCTTTACTGAGAGGGTGGTCAAACACTGGAACAGGCTTCCTAGAGAATGCCCCAAGCCTGTCAGTGTTTAAGTGGCATTTGGACAATGCTCTTAACAACATGTTTTAAGTTGGTCATCCCTGAATTAGTCAGGCAGTTGGACTAGGTGATCGTTGTAGGTCCCTTCCAGCTGAAATAGTTCTGTTCTGTTCTGTTCTGTTCTGTTCTATCCTATTCTGTTCTATCCTATTCTTATTCTATCCTGTCCTAGTATTATTGTAAAAACATAGTAATAGTATGATAATACAATATGATAAAACCTAAAATATAATAGTGCCATATAATATAATAATATAGGTTTGAAAAAATATATTAATAGTAAGACTATAAGCAGACAAAAGCAATGATAGAAGAACATTGTTCTTAGAAAATCTGTACTAGATTTTAACTTCAAATTGTTACTGAAACACTTGGTAGGAGTAGTATAAACTATTTGGGGAAGGGCAGCAAAACAAAAGTCAGGAGGTAAAGTTGGGATTAAATTTCAAAGAAAGGACATGTCATCTTGAGAATATCATTGAAACCTTAGGACAAAGATTCCCAATGAGGCTATCAAGGGAGTCAACCACTCTTTAGGGCTTGCTGCTGCCAAAGCATTGGAATACCCAAGAAGATAAAGAAAGGTAGGCTTGTAGCTGTTTGTTGAAAGGTTATCCATTAATTTTCCTTAAGTATCATTAATCAATAAATTACAGCTCCTACCTAACCTTTTTAGAGATACCTGAAGGTGCAGGCTGTCACTGCTCCTTCTATTTGGTAGCAGCTGTCTCCCACTTTACTAACTCACCTCACAGCCTTTTGCCACCTTCCTTGATGTGACCTTTGATACTAACTGCTAATACATGCTGTACCAACAGCATGATCTTTATAAAAAAAATAATTGCAATGAACCTTTTAATAATTTGGTCTCTGCCATCCCAAGGACTTTCTGCTCAGAGAAATACTTGTTTTGGTGATGACAGCAATAAAGCAAAACCACAGAGATCAGCTCTCTGAAAATCCTTCTGACATCCACAAATGCTAGTGTTTTGTAAGCTGTGAAATATATTGATTCCAGAGATACACATCCAGGAGCACAGCAGTTTATTATTATCTCTTCTTTGCCATTGCTGCTGAATGATGTCTCCCAAGCCGCTGCATACATAAAACTATACATGTGGTTCACCCTTAAAATGTTTTATCTTTGTGTCTTAACTTTTAGCTCTCTCCTGAGAAACCATATATATTAGGAGCTTACTTCATTCTTCAGAGCCAGAGAAGTTTTAAGCAACTAGCTTGAGTCTGTTATCACACACACTGTATTCAAAGGAGCATTTTATAAAGATAAAGCTAAAACAAAAATCCATATTCTCCTACTCCAACTGTATTTTGTAAATGCCAGCCTAGCTTCTTTTCCAGTATACGTATAGGTGCCGTAAATTTGAAGGAGAAATGTCTGGAGAACAGTAGAATTCTCTTTTCCCTCAAAAGAGAGATGCAGGGAGATTTTTTTTTTTTACTGTTTACAGGTGAAATCTGAGAGAAGGAAACCCATGCTGATTTGTTTTTTGAACTAACCTTGACACATACGTAGGGAAACAACGTACTTGACTCAAGTTGGAAGCTACTTTAGAGAAACACGAAATACAAAAGAAATGACAAAAGTGAGTGAGAAAGGTACCTTCTTACAACATCTTCTCCATTCCAACATGGGAGTCCATCGGCAGCTGCCAACTCATTACCGCACAGCTGATCAGCCAGGCCGCCGTAAAACGCTCTGTAGAGCCGGAGGTGGCTGATAAATTCCCTGCACAGGGGAACACGGGAAATAATTGACAGTGTCAATCAATAACATAAAGCAGTACTGCTGTTGTGCGTTTCTACAAGAAGATAAAGGAAGTACTTATTCTATTACTCTCCATAGGTTCCAATGATTTTTTAAATCAACTTGTCAATTTCCTGGTAGATAAGTTTGATTCTCTCAGATACACTTCAGTAGCTTAGAAAGCTAATACTCTCATTGGTCAAAGTGAAAAAAAACCCCATACTTTACTCATGCTCTGGAACAGAAAATATTTTCCTCTAATNATACACTTCAGTAGCTTAGAAAGCTAATACTCTCATTGGTCAAAGTGAAAAAAAAAATAAAATACTTTACTCATGCTCTGAAACAGAGAATATTTTCCTCTAACCTGAAATTTTCTTGCATAGTTGTGATACAGTTTGCAATGTTACACTTGTACAAATATGCAAAAAAAATGTTTAAAAAAAAGCATAGCAAATAAAAAAATAGGTGTATATGACTGTCACCTGTTTTTCAAAAGTGCTATCAACTGATCCCCTACACAGTGTTTCAAATACAAAGAGTATTTGTTAGAGTTATGGAGCAACTCAAGATGTAGTTAAGGTGGGTTTAAGATGTAGGTGTTAAATATTTAGTGGATATTTAAATTCCTGTCTGAAAAATTACATCAGTTTTATCATGTGCTGTACTGGTAGGTTATAAATTATGTATTGCTATTTTAAATAATTGTCAAGATGCCCAGAGCTAATGATAAGGTTTTGTATTAAAATCAAAACAAATAATGGCTTTTTAGTTAGTATGTTTAAAACTGGATTGTGATATTTATGTTTATAAATTCTTTGCTTATGTATTGAAAATCTCTTCCTGGGAGACCCATTCCTGCTGTGAAAAATTAAAATATTTATTCATTCTGGTTTATAACATAACACTATACTGAGTTATCTATGACCCGCAGGCACAAAGAAAGGCACCAGCAAATGCTGTAGTCATTGCTCTGGAAGCCAGCAAGCTTCACTTTACGTTAACTTCTTGTATGGTGTCTGGAGTTGTGAAAAGATGCCAGAAATATTCTACGCATTTCCCTATATTTAATCACCATAGACCTAAAAAGGCATAAGAAACTAAATTGTTAAGTATTGTTTACTTGAAATTAAATCAGATAAAACATGAGTGATTATATACAGTCCATCATTTAAAAAGCCACGTGTTCTTTCTTGTAATTGTAGGGCAAATATTTTACACAAACCACAGTGATTTAGATTTACTATGCCTATTAAATGTGGTCTGAGTGCCCTATTAAGTCTAAAACTGCAGTTCTGAAAATCTCCGGTAGGGTCAGTTTTAACTATGCATCATATAATTGTCTATGCACAATATATTTTAAATATGTAAATATGATTCATCCACACTCTCCCAACCATGAATAGTCATATCTTGTATTTCTCCACCCCCAAAATTGCATCCAGTGTGCGCAGTATGTTTGCAATTTTCCTCCATTTCCCACTGAGCGGCATTGATTTTGATTTTGTCTATGCTTTGGGTTTACATTCTGGATGAAAACTAGTGTTTAGAGACCCCTCTCATAGTAAATAGTTGCAATTTCTTCTTCTGCACAATCAATCCATGTATAATACATAAATTGAAATAAATGCAGCTTCCATAATATCTTGTGACAAACTGCATTCTAACAGAAAGGTCAGTTATTCAGTTTATTAGTAAATAGATCCTGAGGCAAAGCTAAAGTTAATACAGAAGTAATAACTGATTTCAGCCCCTGTTGACGTCTGACCAAAGTAGTTAGAAAGGCAGATGGTATGAATGTCAATTTTCACATCATCATCTTCTAGACCAGATAGCATGTAATTATAGGCAGCCGAGCACAAATGTGCAATTACAGTCAGTTGAAGCTGCAGATACTTCTTATCGTTTATTTGGAAATGTTCATTTCTTTTATAATTTTATTCTTTTGGCTAAAAGCTGTCTACAGTGTTAAGTTCTGGAGGAAAATATACTTTCAAGTTTGTCTGTTACTACGGAAGGTTCTGCTGAGAAATTTTTAAATTCATCTGACAATTTTTGCTGTCAATAGCACAGAGAAATTTCCTTTTCTTCTTGTTCCACATAGTACTAGAAAATACCAGCTTAGGTCTGATGGTAAAACTAATTTAGGGAAAGTTCAGGCAGAGGCTGTCCAACACGCACTTTGAAATGTCAACATTCATCTGGAGATGCATTTGAAAAATATTAGGAAATTAGGGAAGTCTTCGGAGTCACACATTTAATGGAGTCTTTTTGTTCATTTGCTTTCCCTAAGATAACTGTCATCGATCAAGTCTACACAGTTTGGGAGAAGCCTATTCTTTTCTGCTAAAGCCTGTGAAAGATGCTGAGAGCAACCTGCTGCCAGGAGCACATGGGAGGCAAATACAGTAGAGTTAGATTTGGAGAACAGCACTTCCTTAAAAGCAGGCTGCAAGCACACCGCTGAAGCCGCTCTTCCATGTGAGGAATTGTTACAGTTGCCATGGGAATATAAAGTGAAACATAAAGCGATTGTGACTAATAAGGAAGGAGGCGATGCAGGAGGCAGCAAATGAAGATGATATCAACTATGAAGTTGTTAAACAGAAATCTCTGTCAGTGGATCTCGAATTTCCTCCTGCACCGCCTTTTGGTGTAGCGCCTGTTGCGTGCCATGAAGTGTTTCCAGCACCTCAGGCAGGGGGAAGTCATGGGAAAACAGCATTGCTTTGCGCTGCCCACTGCCTCTGATGCCCCTTAAGGTCTCCTTCTGGGCAACCTCCTTGAGGTCAATCCAGACACCACTTATTTTGAAACATGGAACAGTCCTGGATTAAGTGAGATTTTAGAATACAGTTTCATGTTTGCAGAGGGCTTGCGATCGGAAAACATCAAGAACTTACTTAGCGGCACTAAACAGAGAAAGTGTGCCCGTATAATAGGTATTGCCTGATGAACTTCTATGCTGGCTAAAGCAAACTTCTGTTTTGCACCTCTTTCCCTTCCCACAATGTTCTCCAAATCCTGTGTTTGGTGTTGGTTTTTTTTTTCTCCACTACTTGGAATATGAAGGACCTCGCACTAACTAGAATGGTTTGCCTTTGAAGCTCAGAGGCACTTTTTCTTCTCCAGACATCAGGAGTGAGCAATTATTCCCTGCAATTCTCTCACTTCGGTTTCCTTCTGCACTGCAAATTGAAATAAAAGGAAAAAGAGGACAAAGAAAACCTCTCTGTACTTTAGCAAACACTGTGATAGAAAGGAAATTTCTGATTTTCACTTCATACTTTATTTGCATAATAGGGCCTTTAGTCTCAAATGTAATACTATCCTTACTCCTTACAGTGCAATTACTCCTTACAGTCATTAAAGACTTGATTCATTTGTCCAAAGACCTTTGAGATGTCCTCAGCTGTCCAAGATATCTGCAGAAGCCTGGAATATATGATACAATTTACAGGACACCTGCATCCTTCTTGGCAGCAGAAGATGAGTTTGGATACCCAAGGGTATCCTCAAGTGGCTCTGGATGCTTGTAGTTGTGTGGGCAGCCGAACTGAGTCCTCCTCTCCATAGAGTATAATGGCAGCTTAAACACCTAGCCCTTACGCAGTTAGGTAAATTTTACCCTGTAATGCTCAGCCAGGTATAAATCAAATCTCTAACCTGAATTCACTATATACTAGCAAAAGAGCCAGAGGGAAAAAAAAAAACCAACCAGCTGTACTTGTTTGAACAAGGATTTCAAGATTTAGCCCTAAATGCTTAGTTGTCTCATTTTTCACAGTAGAAATGTATGTAAGAACAGTCATTCATTTTTTTCTATCTGATCAATTTAGACAAACAGTCTTCTGATAAAAGTCACAATCCCTTCTTCACAGATGTGATAAAGCTTGCTGATGTGCAAGTTAAATATCACTCAAAAATTGACACATAGAGTTAACATTCATATTTTACCAATGTTATCCACTCTTTTACGTACTCTAAACCACACCAAATTACTCTGGTCATATGTCAATTACTTCAGAAAACAAAATCTAGTAATGAAATTACTCTTTCCAAAACGTAACAGAGCAGATTGTGTTGCTGAAATGCTTCATCCTTTGCAGCCTTTATTTATTCTCTAGTAATGCATGCCATTGCATTGAATATAATCTATTCTGTTGTAAAATTAATGGCTTACTTTATTCTTTCTTTCTGGCTGTAAAACTAATGTCTTACTTTCTTCTGTTGGCGAGGGTTTCTTCACTGTCTCTTGAGAACGCTTTCAATCCTTGACTATCTTTGTTCTGATCAAAGGAGCAACCTGGAGACTGCGTAGGCTTCCTTACAGGAGGACCACATACCTTTTTCACCTAAAAGGGAAAAAAGCCACAAGAAAAAGGAAAGAATGCAAACAAAAATTATTACGTAACTCTCAATTCAGCTTAAGTCCATTTTAATAAGAAAGAAAGTTCTGTGGACATTAAGCTAAGAAAAGTACCATTAATTATCATACTTCTCAACACTATATCCATAATGAATGCAGTAAACACATAACTAGTCATTTTACAGGAGAAAAAAATCCAAACAAAATCATTCCTTTTGAAGGGATACCAGGTGTATATTCAAGTCACCACGTGTATTTTATTGGTTGTGGCTCTTTTTCTTCCTGTAAGGCAAGTGTATTGTTATGCAGACAGTAACAGTAACCTCAGAGAACATGATGTGTTGTGAACAGTGGCAGATTTCCATTTTTTCTGTATTATACCTCAATCACATTTTTAATATGCATTGAACTTTTTGATTTCTTTCAGGGTTGATGAATTATTATAGCATGTTCAGCACAGTTACCCAGAGCATATAGCGAACAGTTAGCACGGTGGAAACCTGCCTTACAACTTTGCAAGATGTAAATTTAATGATCCAAGATGTAAGTTTAATGATTCGGACCATAGATGTTGAAAATATCAAGGGATTTTATATCTCTCGCTTTCTGATCTAGATGTCAATAGATACAAATTCACATGAACTCCCATTTTCCTCTTTGTAAAATGTGATACTGAGCATTTTGTACAATAGAGGATATCAATTCATGTTCATAGCTCATTATTTTTCCTAGTCAGTGAATAAAAATAATTAGGGCCATACATATTTATTAAATAAGAGTTACTTAATGCTGGGGATCACATCAGACAGGATAGTAAGCAGACTGAACAGCACATATCTTGTGTAAGCTAGCACACATGCACTACTGAAAAACTAATACCGTATGTGATTTATGAAAATTTGTTTTCAATAGGTAGTCTACTTTTTTAAAAGAAAAAGGGAGAGAGGAGATCGCTGCTGGCTCTAAGACAGGGATCCAATTTTTGAAGCAGAAACGTATTCAAAATGCTACCATGAGAAAGAGGAAAGGGTGCATATGTCATACAGCAAGGATTATTGTTTCCTGCTGTATTTTATATCCCCAAATGTAAGAACAGAGAAAGCAAATAAATCTCATGTTTCAAGTTACCATCACGCACATTAAAGACGAAAGTGCAAGTCTTAGGGACCGCCGTTCCAACTAAGAACTGCTGTAGTCTTAGTAAAGAAATACATTTAAAGTTTAAAATAAAATTAACCTATCTAATTTTGATGACTGATTTTGTTGTTATGCATGGTGTAAGTGGTCATAATGAAAGACTCGTTGAACGTACCTGCTTAGACCAGTCAAAAGAAGAAAGAATCAGCATTATTACTACATATGAATAAGCATTCACCTTATGAATTGAAAGTGAGGGTAAAGTTGAAAGTGAATAATCCGTTCTGGGTGCAATTCTCATGTCTCAATTTAGGCATCCAAGTTATTGTTTGAATCCCCTTCAAATGCAGTGCACGAATTTACCTGCAAGACGTCCCTGGACATACGGTCAATGTCCTTTAAGGGACATGTTGGGATACACTTTAAACATCACTTGAAGTGTTCCCCTCACCATTTCTTATTAGAGGCAGTGTCTCCTTGGAGATCATCTTACTACATTTGTTCTTGTCCTCAAATTCAGTTTAAAACCTCCCTCACACTTTTCCCACTATTTCCCCCATAAGCTCTCTTCAGAGCACATTATCCCATGCCCTTCACCAGATTAACTGGACTCCCATTTCCCCCGTAAGTCTCTACACTCTTTCTAGGGTTCACCCATCCTTGTGCCAGTCTGCCCCTTCAGTGCTGCATTTCTCCAGCCTCTGCAGCAGTCTATCCCACCAGCCACTCCATACCAATATAATGTAGATCTACCAGAGACAGAAAATGCTTTTGTCCTTTTACCTGTCTCCCTTTGTTCATATTCTCTTATGCTCACTGATGTGACACGGGGAGCATTATGCTTATGATCAGCTTTTAGGACAAAGCAACTGATGGTTTGGGTTACCTCAGTTCCAGCTCGCCATACACTCTTCAACAACTCTTTGTCTTATTAAGAATAAAAATAAGAGTTTAACAGAGAGCAAGAGTCAGATCCAGTTGTCTGGGAAGGAGGCTCTGTCTCATGACAGGCATGGGTTACATGTGAAGGTTGTTGTAGGTCTTAGGTGCCTTGCACATCTGAAAGAGGCACCTTAAGCTGTCCAGGCACTCTCAGAGACTGACTGCACAGTGGGAGCCTGTGAGGGGAGGAGAAACATGGTGCAGATGAGTCACTGGCTAATACAGACCCTGAGCAGCAGTCCTTTGGGTCAGGGAAAAAAGAAAGAAATTAAAAAAAAAATGGCTCCAGCTATAGTAAACTGAAAAAACATACGCATTCAGCTCCACTACGAAGGCAGGAGAATTTATTGAATTTCTTCAGATATTTCTTGAATTTACAATAAAGTTTCATTACATTTTACTCCAACTAAAATGAACAAATAAAGAAAATCAGTAATCTTTAAAGTCATAGTGGCTTGGAATACAGATGATATTTGTTTTACATGTATTCAAAGTTGCTTCAAAATACTGTTTAATGACCTTTCCCTCTGTTTACTCTCTTTGAGTGAATGTCTCAAGAAATGCATTGTGCAATACCAGGAAACTTGCATTCACTGATACATGTAAAAAGAAACCTTAGTTTGAAATATAAAATCTTTCTTAAAAAAATAATCTTGGGTGTGCTTTATATATATAAATACCATAAAAATCCAGTCATTATCTGAAATGTCTTTTGAGGAACAGAGTTTTTTTTCCAAAACCCATTTTTGGAAAAATCTGAAAACAGCATTAGCTAAATGATAAAAATTGTTTGTACAGCACCGCACACACCTCTGCCATTCCCAGAAAGAAGAGCATGACAGTAATCATGTTGCTGACAATTCAGTTCTGTTAATGACAGCAACAGCTCTCACAGCTGAAGGTTAGCTCACCAATCTTTAGCAAAGTCACTTCTTCAGCCATAGTTTCTGCAGGACGAGCTACTTCAGCATGTACAATGATATTGTCATTATCTCTGTTACTTTTTTCATATTTCCAATATTTGAAACCCTGGGACCACTGGCCTTATGTGGCGTTGGTTCTTCTTTTTGTGTTTGGTACATTGCACTTGTATCACCCGCCCAGCTGAACCCAATCTGTCTTTTTTTAACTGTTCACCAGTGGCTGTCACTTTTATGTCATGTTTAAACCATTAACTGTATATGCATGCCAAAGGTACATTTGCCTCCCTCACTGGCCCAGTCTTCATTGTCACCCGGTTTCTTCAGTAAACTTGTGCAGATGAAAAGGTCGTATACTCTTATCTTGCCTTAAGGTGTTCTGTCTGTGAGCCAAATAATTTAGAACCAAAATGTCAGTACCTCATTTCCCAATAGAGGGCTGATGATAGTCTAAAAAATAGATAAATACACTTTCCATAATAATATCTGCTTTTTTTTTTTGACACATTCTTTAGGTCTCCAGGAATGAGCACACGGTATCAGTGTAATGCCACTTAGTTGTATTTCCCATGTTTTCTGAAGGACAGCTATGTCCATTAGCCACGTTGTTTCTTAATTATTAGTCTTTGGGCTGCAAAATTAACCTTCCAAGTAAAAATTCGTTCAGTGCTATTACCATCAGTCTTGGAAGACACAGACTGGAATCATAATTTTCAGAGAAGGGGATCTAACAAATGAGCATTTTGCAGCAGTATCTGATCAGAATGTATTCTTATAATCCTCCAGTTTCACTGAAAGGGTATTCCCACTGAATATTTCCACAAACTGAGCATTTTTCTTGGCTTCAAACACAAAGTCCTAAAAAAGAGTATAAAATGATTCTCAGAGGGGACCGAAAATACCCTGAGAAAAGTGAGACTGAAAAATCACCAAAAATATTATTCAGCAGAGAATTACACATCTCACTGAATTTCAGGAAGAATTAAAGACTGCTATAAAATTTCAAAACACACAAGCCTCAGCAACTTACTAGGGGTTTTTTTTGTTTGTTGTTTTTTTCTTTTGGTCACATGATCTTAAATGCCCCATAATATTTAAGAACACAAAAAGAAACCTCAGAAAATGATAAAACTCCTGTTTTTCACAGTTCAGACAAAAGTATTGTCATTATACTCAGCATGCTGTTATTATGCACAATTTGTATGCCACAGTATGATGACTGGGTTAATTAAAAGCTCTTGTAATAACCATGCAGTTAAATTGCAATTAGTGCCACACATGAACTTTATGGCAGTTTGATTTTGCTTGGTTCAATTCCGTAGAATGTCTACTTATGGTTACTTACAGTGTGGAAAACCGGAGCATCATAAACCTTTACATTTACACAGGACTGAAGAACGATGTGAGCATCATATCAATAATGGTGGGATACCCTCATGCTCAATAGGAGAAATCAGTCACTTCCTTTGGGTTTTTTTCCCCACTATAGAAATGGTTCTTTCTGACCTCAGCACTTCCACCGAAATGATTTTACATCAAATGACTGAAGCAAACTGAATGCACAGTCCCGCGGTGCACTTTTGAACTAGATACGCCAAGTCTCGGTGATTAACTATGCCATAATCTTTAAACGCTGCCACTCTGCCAGGAATCCCGAGACTCTCTGCTCCACTTTGGTTCATGGGCTGTTGTGAAATACACTGAAAGGATGAGCATCTTTTAGTCTCGCAGTGTGTCTGTAGTCTGTATTCACTAGTTCTTACTGCTGTGCATAGAGTAACAGGGAAGAAAACACTTCTCTGGATACAAACCCTCTTGTGCTTAAGACTCAGCTCTAACTGAGAACCAGAATCAGGAGCCTGAAAATTGCTCTTTCTTTTATGTTTAACTGCTTCATGCTTCTTTTTGGTAAGTTTAGCAAACACTGTAAGTTTTTGATACATATATATCCCGGATTACCTGTAAATGGGGTATGTGCCAAATATTCAGTAGATGATGACAGAGTCTCTCAGACCCGTAAGCCATCAGTGTAGCTGTAGTCTGTATAGGCATTTAAAACTGCTTTTATTTAACGCATGCTTTAGTTAGTGATTAGTCTGGCGGCTTTTGGTTCTAGCTATCAGATCACAAATTTCTCTCCATCCTTCACAGTGAAATTCTCCCAAACACTTCTGAGCAAATGGAGAGCTGAAGTCTGGTAACTCTAAAACAAAGCTAGAATGAGATGGGAGGAAGGGACTGGTTGAAAATACAATTGTTTTAAAAAAAAAAAAAAGTGGTTAAGTGAATTTTATTTTCTAGGAATACACACGTGAATACTGTCTTTGAGAAACACATCCTTGATGAGTCACAAGCATTCCCAGCAACAGATTATTAATCAAACTACCCAAAATATTCATCTGGAAAAAGAATGCATTAAATGATTATGAAGTTTCCTTGATTCAGATTTAATCCTTGCAAGTGGATACGTAAAACTTTCAGGTAGGTGCCTGTGTGTCAGACAGAGGAGAAAACGAAGACCAACACAGCATACTCTTTTTTACACCTCATTCTGCCAGCAGCAGCACAGAGCAGCACAGGGGAGGATGGCTTCTCCGTCACCAGGCAACACAGGGGTTTGGCACTTTCTGATCATCTGAGCAGGTGAAAATGAAGATTTCTCAAAGTAAGATTAGCTTCTCCTTTTAACTTTGTAGTAATCTCCAGCTGAGCTCCTGCTGCAGGAGCCAATACATCCACACACATAGCGGCAGTTTTCACTGACTTGTCTTCTTCTAGTTAAACCACAAGAGGGAGCACCAGCATTTCAGTATTTCCAAGCACTTAAGCAGGGTTTTATCGTTTGCTGCTTATAACAGTTGCTGATTTAATATCAAACTTCTGTTGCAAAGAAAAAGGTATTTTGATATGTGAGAGCGTGCACATGCGCATGGAAGATTAAAGTATTCCCTACTGAGACAAAATTCAAGTGCCTGAGAACGAGAGGAAGCATTTGGTAGAACGGGACCTTGTTCCATCAGAAAAGGAAAAAGACATTAATAAGATTGTCTTAGGAAAGAGCAGAGTACCACCAGGGTTTACAACACAGGAAAACCATGCAGAAAGTGTGTATTATTTGCTTTGTTTTCTTTCTAAATTTTGTGTTCTTTATCTGTGACTAGTTGTCTCCAGCCTCAGGACTTGGCAATACCTCTTAGGCACCCAGAACCCTAAGCAAGCTCTAGAGTTACAGCAGCAACTTTTAATTTTATAATTGTCATACATAAGCTTAATCATTTTACAGAACTTGCAAGAAAAGTCCAGGACAACATTGTGAACAACAGCCTAGAGAGTAAAGCTGATACTTAGAATAATGCTTACACAAATTATTAAAAAGCTTAATTTATAATCACTTACAAGACAAACCTTAAATGGGCTTGCCAAATAATGATATTTTCAAAGCAATTTTATTCAAAATTGTAATTAAAAGTTCAGGTGATATGTGAAAAAGTGTATTTATAATTTTTCAAGTGAGAGAGAGTTGGAAGTGGTTTCAAGCTCAAGAAATAATCAACCCAATTCAAAGCAACCTTGTTAAATGTAATAGTTTGCTGCACACCCAACCAGATGGTATTGAGCAAAGATAAATGCAAATTACAGACATACAAAATGCAGACCCGCCAGAAAGGCAGTGGTAGCCTCATCAGAAAAAACAGAGGATTTGCAAAAAAACGGAAAATCCTTTTCTGTGATATATAAATAAAGGTACAACCTGGAGATACTGAACTAATTATTCCACTCTGGTTAGCACTAGTGCAGCATCAGTGCCAATGCTGTACACCTTTTTGGGGAAATCTACAGTTAAGACGGAAGACCAAGGAAGAAACAAAAATGCTAAGAGTTTGTATCCTTTTTTTTTTTTAATCGGGGTTTTTTTAATACGATTTTGCAAAAGGCTGCTGTCAAAGCTGTTGAATTCTGGGAGGCACAGTCCGCAACTTTCACGTGACTGAGACTCATATGCTCCTCCTATCACTCCATCTACCAAAATCAGTGCTCCAGCACAAGTTCTTGACACTGTTCTCATATCTTGCATTTTTTAATTATCTGATTTCCTTCATAATTTTGCATGTTCTGCTTGTAAAATAAAGTCTAATAGCACATTAAATATGAGTTACTTAATATATTTTTAATTTGTGTCTTCTGCTCTTTAATTACTAAAACCTTAAATGGTTTTAATTCTGCTGCTCCTTTCATGAGGGACTAACACTCAGCAAGTTTGGCAGTAAAAATAGTTTCTCCTTCTGAATGGGGGTGGGAGGGAAGGAAATGATTTTGTTTTTTAATGGCTTAATGTCAGGGGAAATCCTAATGTTCTCAGCCAAGTCACCCTGCAGCCAGAATACAGCACTGCCAGTTCAAACTCTTCAAAGGCAGTTCAACAAAACTGCTTCTTGTGAGAGGCTGCCAGCTCTCCCCATCCAAGTCTGCCTCAGTGGATGCCAAGGTGTTTCATTTATGTTCGGTGAAAACAGTCTGTGGTTCTCCTCTGAAAAGCAATTCTATAAAACCGGCAGTAGCCCTTCCCAAAGATCAGCTGCCGGTGCGTAGTTAGACTGATTTATCTATGGTCTCTAGTGGTTAAAATATACTTTATTGCTCCTTACTTCTGTGTGCCCTGCAAGTACAGCTCTGACGTAGAGGGCTAACATTATGCCTTCTTCTCTGATACAGGGAGAATTGTTCATTAAATCTAAGTCTAAGTCTATCCAGGGTCACCTGTGTAAACCAAAAGAAATTCAGCAGGAAAGTGACTGTCAATGGAAGCAGAAATGGGGCTCTATAACCTTTATCAGGCATGTTACTCACTTAAAACAAAAAAATATATTACAACTTACAATACATACGAAATCTGTGGAAGCAAAACAAGTTGGCTGTGCTAGCATAGCTGCACGATGTGTTTACACTTTGCAGCAGGCTGCAATTTGTGTTCCAGAATTGTAAAGAGTAGAGCAGTTTTGTAAGATCGATCTCCAACAAAAGTACGTAAGTCAAAAAAATCACGCACGCTTACAGTAAGAGTCATAATGCATTATTTCATTTAGCATAAGACACTGTCAACAACTATTTAGATACTTGGAGGGTCACCTTTTCATGATAATAAAGAATGTAAAACCATCTCAAAAAAAGTATGAGGGGAAAAAACACTGTCTAGTTAGTCAACATTTCAAAGAACCTAGGTGTTTCTCCCCCATTCCAAACTACATCTTATAAGATTAGTGTTTTTGCTTCCTGCATCTGTATATTAAACTGCTTCAGTGTCTCCTCACCCTCTTATTTGAACCTGGACAAACCAGTTTTCTTTGAAGATCTTTAGTGATCTACAAGACAGTCACTTATTCATACATATTAATATCATTTCAGGGACCAAAATAGTCTGAAAAACTAATTTGCTTCAAAATCTCTGGATTTGCCCTCACAAAGTTTCTCTCTTCCAGGACAAAGTGTTGGTAGTGATTTAAGGGTCAACTGAAACACCAGAAGTCTGCTCAGCTCAGTAGCTCTCTTTGTGAACAATTATTCTGTTTCACAATGAAAAAGGAAGAGCAGAGAAAAAAATAAAACGCATACAGAGCCTACAGAAAGGATTCTCAGTTGACTTCTTCCTTTACACTTGTTCGTGCCTCTTACTTGGCTTTGGGGAAGGAGTGAAATGCCCACTTTTTCTGCAAATACGAAGAACCAGACTGTAGCATTTTCAGCTTCTTGGAGCATCTTCCTTACCTTCAGTTCAGCTCCCCAATGGACACATTCAGACAAGCCTGCCATGCTGCCAAAGCAAAGTCAGACATCTAGCATGTCCCCTAAAACCAGAATATGATGGCAGCCCAGACTGCCTACTCCACAGTCTTTAGACCTCTGAGTCCCTATGCAGTCAATGGAATGAGGAAGGCCGTTTTCGATCTGTGCATTTTGCCCAAATTTTGCCTAACCTTCTGTTAAAAAAGAAAAGAAGAAAGGTATGTTAAAGATCCTCTGCTGTCCTGACAAAACAGATCTCAATCTTAAGAAGGAAGTGCAGGAAAGATTTACCAAAAGATTCATGTCATTTCAAATTGTGAAGTGGATTTGCTCAAACACATTAAGTAGGAATGCATAATGCATGCCATGATATGTTCCTACATTATTTACTTGGCAGTCTATATTGAACATACCTTATGCAAACCTGCACTACTCAGCATTGCTTCCCAAAGCCATGTGTGTGTGTTGATAAGTGCAGTGGATTGACCTTGTCTGGCTGACAGATGCCCACTCAGCCGCTCTCTCACTCCCCCCCCTCAACAGGACAGGGGGAGGAGGTAAGACGAAAAAGCTCGGGGGTCGAGGTAAAGACAGGGAGATCGCTCACCAATTATTGTCACGGGCAAAACAGCCTGAACTTGGAGAAGATTAATTTAATTTATTTCCAATTAAAAATAGAGTAGGATGGTGAGAAAGAAAGATAAAAGTAAAAACACCTTCCCCCTAGTGCCCTCCCCGACGCCCCTTCATCCCAGGCTCTACTTCACTCCTTCGTTCACAACTTCTCTGCCTCCCCTCAGCCTCCCAAGTGCTGCAGGGGGGTGGGGAAGGGGGTTCTGGTCAGTTGATAACACTCCATCTCTGCCGCTCCTTCACCCTCACACTTTTCCCCTGCTTCACCATGGTCTTTCTCCATGGGCTACAGGCGGGATATCTGCTCCAGCACCTGGAGCACCTCCTCCCCCTCTTCCTTCTCTGGCCTTGATGTCTGCGGGGCTCACTGCCATGCATAATTTTTCAGTTTTCTTAAATACAGCTTAAACACTTTCTTAAATACAAAAAGGTGCCACCATCTCGGCTGTGGGGCTCAGCTGTGCCCTGAGGTGGGTCCACTGGAGCCGGCTGGAACTGGCTGTGTCTGGCACATGACAGGCCTGGCTTCTCCTCACAGGGGCCACCCTGCAGCCTCCACTGCCAGCACTTGGGCACTGGCACCCCATACAACAAGTAACTCCACTGTAGGAGTTGCAGGGCAGGAACCTGGGCAATTTGGCAAACAAATTGAAAAAGCACTTTTCAGAAAGATTTGAGACATGAACTTGACACTGGATTTGAACCTCTTCTCTCCAAAGGTGAGAAATATGTCCTCTCTCATTTCCACAAATAAAAGGAAAATTGGCTGAAAGAAGTGGAAATGGAAATGATGTATCTTGAAACAGGTACCAACAGCTGTGCCACCATGTACTCACACGCTGAGAAGCTGAGAAATGTAGCAGTTGACTTTATTCAGAATCATAGAATCATAGAATTGTCGAGGTTGGAAGGGACCTTGAAGATCATCAAGTCCAACCATCAACTGAACACTGCCAAAACCACCACTAAACCACGTCCCTAAACACCATGTCTACCCATCTTTTAAATACCTCCAGGGATGGTGAATCCACCGCTTTCCTGGGCAGCTTCTTCCAATGCTTAACAACACTTTCTGTGAAGAACTTTCACCTAATATCCAATCTAAACCTACCCTGGTGTAACTTGAGGCCATTTCCTCTTGTCCTATTGCTTGTTACTAGCTAGAAGAGGTTGACTGCCACCTCTCTACAACCTCCTTTCAGATAGTTGTAGAAAATAACAAGGTTTCCCCCTCAGCCTCCTTTTCTCCAGGCTAAACAACCCCAGTTCCCTCAGCCACTGCTCATAAGACTTGTTCTCCAGATCCTTCACCAGCTTCATTGTCCAGACGTTTCATGGCTCCACGTTCTGCTATTATATTTAAGAAGCTCTTGACAGAAACGAGTGGTTCCACTGTTTGCCACACATCTGCCAGTGTACCATAAACCTTAAAATAAAGACATGAACAGAATATTAGCATAGTGTATGTCCAGCAATGCGTATGAATTTTATTTTTCCTTTCCAATTTGCACTTAAGAAGTAATGCCCTGCTAAACGATCATACATTAAGACACATTTTTCCAAAATGTGTGCATAACTACGGATGTATTATTGCTTCTGTTAATATTCTATGCATGATTTGAACCCCTGTTTCTACACATTAAAAGCAAGTAGACTAATTGCACTGGAAAAGGACACAAATTTTGAGCAGAATTTTGCAGCACAGAGCTGAAAACAGGGATTCCAACATACATGAGATGCTCCAAGATGTGTTCACCACTCTTGTTACCTGGAAAACACCAATTTTAGTTACAAAATCTGCAAAAGAGCATGAGCATTTATAGTGGTAGCATATAGTGTGTGGTATAGACAACAAGACTACAGAAATAAGGGTGATACTTCAGACCTCAGTAAGTGCAAGATACTGAAATATATAGCAAGGATGGATCAAACCAGAAAAGATGGAAAGAACTGTCAAACCACTAGGTATGTTTAGGTAGGAAGAAAGCCTACTATTTAATGAAATCAAATTTTTATTAGTTACAAACAAGCCATAAACACTTGCTTTGTTGATTTTCACTTCGTTTTCAATGTTCTCTGTTCTCTTTTCTGATGAATGAAGCCCAGTTTAGCCTCAGAAGAAAACCTTTGACAAGCAAGGAGCTTTTCCACTTTGAAACAATGGGGAAGTGAAATATAACACCAGAGGAATCTGAATTAGATGGAGGTCATGACTGCAGTACACTTACTCCGTGCTACATTTAAAAAAAAATGACTGATGTATAAAAATATGCCATACTTTATTATACAAGCACCACAGTTTTTCACAGCTATAGCTGGATGCATATCTGAATGGAGAGAAATGGAAGGTGATGGTGCTCAACTGTGTGTTTGGTTAGATATCAAACCTTCCTTTAGAACATAATTATATTAGAATACAGACATGTATAAGATGAGGACTTTAAATCCAATTACTGTTCGGCAGTTTCCACAAATCAGTTTCTATCGATCTTGTGAAGTAATTTAAATTCATCAATTTATCAAGTAATTTAAATTCAGCAAAGTAACGATGGCAGAGACATATGCCAAAACCTTCAGGCAGAACTCTACACTTTTATTCCAAAGTCTGCTTTGCTGAAAATTACATTTTTCTTTTTCTATTTTTTTTTAACAAGTATGAAAGAACTATATGGCATGTTGCTCATTTGGGGTCTGTCTTTTACAAATTGGTAATGAGAATGGAATTTCATGGTTTTTTTAATTTCTGCCCATTGCCTCTTGCCCTGTCAGTGAGCACCACTGAAAAAAGCCTGGCTCCTTCCTCTTGAGGTCGCTTCCTCTTGTTCTATCGCCTGTAACTTGGGAGAAGAGACTGACACCCACCTCACTACAACCTCCTTTCAGGTAATGTAGACAGCAATAAGGCCTCCCCTCAGCCTCCTGTTCTCCAGGCTCCAGGCAGCCTCACCAGTGCTGAGTACAGGGGAACGATCACTTCCCTAGTCCTGCTCACCACACTATTCCTGATACAGGCCAGGATACTATGGGCCTTCTTGGCCACCTGGGCACACTGCTGGCTCATGTTCAGCCGGCTGTCAACCAGCACCCCCAGGTCCTTCTCCTCCAGGCAGCTTTCCAGCCACTCTTCCCCAAGCCTGTAGCGCTGCACAGGGTTGTTGTGACCCCAGTGCGGGACCTGGCGCTTGGCGTTGTTGAACCTCATACCATTGGCCTCGTCCCATCAATCCAGCCTGTCCAGGTCCCTCTGTAGAGCCATCCTACCCTCAAGCAGATCAACACTACCACCTAACTTGGTGTCGTTTGCAAACTTACTGAGAGTGCATTCAATCCCCTCGTCCAGGGGATCAGAAAAGAACTTGCCCCAATACTGAGCCCTGGGGAACACCACTTGTGACCGGCCACCAACTGGATTTAACTCCATTCACCACCACTCTCTGGGCCCGGCCATCCAGCCAGTTTTTTACGCAGCAAAGCGAACGCCCATCCAAGCCATGAGCAGCCAGGGTCCTCTTTTTTGCACCACTTTCTCATCTTTGGATATTAAACTCTTACCATCTCAATGCTGCTCCTGACTCTCACATCCCTGACACATTCTTCCTTGTTTTTAAGTATCAAGTCCAGTAGAGCACCCTTCCTTGTTAGCTCCTTAATCACCTATGCCAGGAAGTTGTCGCCAGTATACACCAGAAATCTCCCAGATTGCTTGTTCACTGCTGTGTTGTCCTTCCAGCAGACACCAGGGTGATTATATTTTCCTCATGGTTTATGTGCCTTCCAAATCAACATCTGAAGCAAGAAAACATTGACAGGCAGCACACCTACCTTGACTGCTATGAGCAGGATAGAGTGTCCTCTGTCCACAAGTTCTCTCATGTTTTCCCTCTATTTTTGAAGAAAATCTTCCCATAGGATACTCCATCTATTCCCTCCAGCTGAGATTTTTCACCCTCTTTACCCATTGAAAAATGAAACAATGACCTTGCCCCCTCATCACCATAAAAATGAAGGCTTTTGACACCCTGAAAACAAAATGACACTGGCTGCATCAGTCTGGCAGTGCCCTGAGAAATGCTCTGAAAAGCATCAGTGACATCTTCAGCAGTCACAGCATTCTGCACACTTGCTTCCAGAAAGAAAAGGAAGAAGCATTATGTCTAGAGGAAGAAGGTGAAAACAGCCCAGGCAGAAAGAGTAAGAAAGGGTGAACAGGGACAGGCTCAACAAGCACATTTGTCCCTTGCAGTGCTAATAGATCCTGTAGCAGAGCACTAGCAGCTGCAGCAGCACAATGCTACTCAAGAGCTGGTATGCTGGATGACGAAGAAACAGTGTCACACACTTTGCCATGGAAACAAGGAATGAAAACAACCATAAGGTGTCTGCTTATAAAGAAAAAAAAAGCACAGGTAGAGGGACAGGTCAAAAGCCAGGTGAAAAAGTAGTCTGTATCATGTATAATCTCAAAATGAGAGGAAGAGCGAAAGAAGAAGAAAATGCAATACATCTGAGCTATTGTATCTTTCGGATCACATGTGGTCTCTGCCCATGGAGACTGTGGTCTGTCCTTCTTGGGGGCTCTTCTCTGGAAAGCAGCAATGTCTACATTCCCCCATGGAAGCAGCATGCTCTGGCCTGGCAGTGGGATCCTGGTGCTGGGTACTCTGCTGACCTCCTGTTACCACCTGCCCAGCCTTCCTGCCCTCCTCTACGGTGACAGAGACTTCTTTCCAGCGACGGATTCTCCCTGGTTGATGTCAATGAGGTGCTTAAAAACAGCAACAATTTACTCCACCTGCAATGTACACTGCATTCTTGATAAGCTATGAGATGTTGTTGACAGTAGAACCTGGCAGTGCCCTGGCTCCTGCGCCGCTGTTGAAACCTGAGCCTGTAAAGAGTAGAAGGTCGATAGAATGTGGGGGACCTGCACATCTTACCCAGAACCCCAATTCTCTTCCCTCACCATTACACTCCCTTTCTCCCCATCCATCTCCATCTTATTTCAGAGACAATCCTCCTTTAGAGTTAAATTTTCCTTTTTTTCTTTCCCAGTGAGAAAATGCAAGCCAGTAATCCACCACACACACTACACAGGCATGCACATGTACCTACACACACACAAAGTGCTTCGGTTGTTTGATACCAGAAGTAAGGGCACTGTTAATCATCCTGTCTCCCTGCTGCCTCCTCGACTGCTAGTGGCCCTAGGACCAAAGTTTGGGAGCAGCTCTCTGAGCTAGGTCAGTTGTCCATACTGGGGCCAACCTGAGACACAAAACACTGCATCCAGCACTGACAGTGCTTCTCTTTTCTGCCCATGCCAAGTGCACCTGGAGGCTTGTGTTAATCAGGGATCGCTTAAGGAGGGAGAGTGCTGATCCTCCAAGGTAACTGTAGCAATCATGACAAAGGAGCAGGAGCGTGTGTGGAAGCACGAAAGAGAGGGAAGTCTGGGATTTGAACACGGTAAGTTGTCCCTGCCCTCAAGCTGCTTTCCTTTTGCTGCAGCATTGGAGAACTCCCTCAGAATGACGCCGCCTGCATGTCTCCACATTGTGCAAATGCTGGAAAAAGTTCTGTACGCAACAGCAGATGAATCACGGAAAAATGCAGTGAGCTATCTGGAAGAGCCAGCTTGATATTTGTCTAAAATTACTTATTTCCAATCAGATAAAGTATACCTACAATGTTTGCAATTGAGAAATTTACTGTGCAGTGTAAATATAAACAATATGGATAATAAACAAAATTAATCATAAATTATACAATGCTGTGTAATCTACTTAATTTGTAAAATAATAAATGATTAGGTTGTTCTATAACAATTGCCAGTTTTACTCTAGTATATACAATAAATTAGGCTGTGAAACAATGTTTTTGCACAATTAATTCTTCCTATGTGTAGAGCTTCTGCTTCTTGTTAATCAGGATTTTGATTTTCAGTCTATGCCATTTCATAAAAGCATATAGAATAGAATAGAATAGAATAGAATAGTTCAGTTGGAAGGGACCTATAACGATCATCTAATCCAATAGCCTGACCAATTCAGGGATTACCAAAAAATAAAGCATGTTATTAAGGGTATTGTTCACATGCCTCTTAAACACTGACAGGCTTGGGGAACTGGCTACCTCTCTAGGAAGCCTGTTCCAGGATTTGACCACCCTGTCAGTAAAGAAATGTTTTCTAATATCAAGTCTGAACCTCCCCATTTGTAAAACATTGCTTTGATATTTATTTACAAAATAAAAATCTTGAATGCATCACTTCCAAATGTTACATTTCTTATTTCATTTTAGGTTAAAGTCACGAGAAAATTAAGGTGGCAAGAGTAAATGTACATCATTTCCTTTTAAAAGTTTCAAAATCCAAAAGTAGGAGTCATGGGAATAATGCTAAGACTATGAAGCAAGAAAATAAAATCTAAAGAAGCAAAATTAAGGTTAAAGCTCTTAACCATTTTGCTAAATGGTATGCAGCATTCATAATCCACAAAATCAAAGAATGATTAAAGGCTCCTCAGTTAAATGAGGCAAAATAAGATAAGCTAGTGGTAAAATAGCTACTTAATTTGATAATAAATATGTCCCTTCTGTGTACATACTGTTGGGTGCACTGAAACACATGAAAATAACATTAGAAGACATTCATATGATGTTGTTGTTTAGACAGACTGAATTGTTTTAGGGGTAATGTTTCTTGTTTTCCTCCTTTACTCTGCTTTCCTAAATTTTCAATTTTAATGGAAATGCTTATTTTTTTCTTCCATTTTTCTGTTTTCCTGAATTTTTATTAGATGGATAACTCGTAAGTTTTTCAAGCAAAATCAGGGGTGGACATTATAAATAATGCTTGGAAGTACAGCCTAATATTTTCCTTACAGAATAATACTCTAAATATGTCTCTGATTGTTATCAAATCAGTAACCACTTTGGGTGAACATTATACTGTGTATTTTTATATGCATATAGAATAGATATAGAAGTTCATTTCAGGTGCTCTGAGTACAGCTCTTTGTGACCACTAAAATTTAATTTTAAGTGATGAATTTCAGATCTCTTTCTTGACCTGATTTATATAAAAGGTTTATAATAAGTGTTTTCTAATATTAACATTTCTTTAAAATAGACTGACAAAATTAATTATTTTTAATATACGTTCAAATAGCTTGTGAACTTACTTCACATGATTGACTAATGCACTCTAAGCAAGCAATCAAAATGCTACAGCTATGAAGCAGTAGGCATAAAACTGCTGTATTTACAGGCATATAATCATGTAAGTAAATAAATTAGATTTTACATACTAAGGAAGTGGGTTCACAGGACAGCTACTTCCAAGGATGTTGATGTCTTGCATCTCTTTAAGAGCCTTAACCTGTAAAGCTATGAAACTTACCAAATATGCAGGCAAAGCACTGCCCACAATCAGAAATGCTGTTAGTCTGGTCTTTTGTTGACAATCAAGCCTAGTTCTTTCAAAAAAATCCCTGCAATTATACTATAGCTTGCAGGTGTATGGTTTTTATGTATTTGGGATAATCAAAAGATGTTTTCTGTCACTTTCTTTCCATGCCTTTTTTAAAAATTGGTTTAGTGCACTTCAATAGCACTTCATTTTCCATAATGGCATGGAATAAGGCTATGTGACTTTTAGCTAGAGAAACCCCAGTAAAATGTAGCTACGTAAAACAGATCCTAGAAGGAACAGAAAAAACCTACAAATATTCTATTTATGTTTGTGAATATGTCTCTTCATGGGAATATTAAATTTAAAACATCGCTGTATTACAGCAGTTCTGAGTGTTTAAGTGTTTATACCTAGTCACTCCAAGCAAAAATAATCAATAAGGAAATAAAGCTCTAAATACAGTCTGTAAACTTCTTCCTGCTGGCATTCTATGACACAACAACGATGTTGCTTTTTTTCTAGTATTAACAACAGATTACAAAAAGAGCAAGAAAAAAAGTCTCTTTTCATACACTATAATAATGTATATTTTTTAGAAGACACATAACTTAGATTTTCTTCAGGATTAAACTAAGATGAGTGAAAGGACTTGAGAACTTCCAGAATTTTGACATTTTCATTATCTCCAACTGTTTGGAACATTGATCCGGTGAAAGTCCACATGGGTTAGAACACAGCGAAGACATAGAGCTTTTGAAAATCCCATTCCAAATTTTTGTAGGCTTATATTACATACAAAAATACATACAAGAATTTTACCAAACCTATAGCACAAATTCCTCACTTCCAAAATTAGGAAATGCCAGAAATTGTCTGCGTGATTTTAATCTTTTGCGTTGTGTTTCTGATTCCCACATTTTTATATGCATATATACCTTTTAATATCATGGTCACATACTTCATTTTCCTACAGATCCCCAAATCATCAGTCCACAGAATACACAATGAACAACTAATCAATATTCATTTCCATCTATCTCCTTTATTCAATATTAATCCCAAACACCACTGATGTTTTGCGACTCAAGAACAATAGTTCCATGTAAAGTTTGGAAGAAAGACTTATTTATAAAGCCTTGTGACTTTTCTCTTTCTCTTCTCTCCTGTTCCCTTCCCCTTTTCCTTCAGCTCTTGCCTCAGACCCATTTCACCTCCTCTCAGGTCCTCTCTTTGTTCCACTCTGGTGGACTCTCAGCTGAGGATGGTGCCAGAGCAGGACTTGGACAACCCAGGGTGAGACTGGCTTAAGCTCCACACTGTGAGTGACACAGGAACTTGCCCTTCCGTGGCATAGGGCCGTGACATTAACCCATGCATAAAAGGAAGAGAAACACAGTCTTGTGCTGGGGATAGCAGGCTCCATCCACACCAAAACTCTGTAAATCTTCCTAAAATCTCTCTTTGTCCTTCTGTCTTAATATTGACACTCAGTAACCAGCATAATGGAATGGAGGTGACATGAAACAATCTATTGCAACTTGTAAACAAGCTTCCATAGGTTTTTAGTTAGATTCTTTTTTTTTTTCCTTAAATAAGGCTTAAATACATTACAAAGCTCTTGTGCGTTCATTAGCCTGTACAGCTGCCCTCAATGGAGATTTCCCTGGCTATACACAAGTGCAGAGACCAGCACGTGGCAACTCAGGCTAAGCACAAAGCGGAGCATACAGTGAAGCTACAAAGCCCTTTGTAGCAATAAGCATTTTTACCTGTTATCCAATGCTTAACCAGATTATCTTAACAATGAATACTGTTCTTGTTTTGTATGCTGCAGCTCTCTTAAACCTCTATTACATTGTATTTGCATGAGCATACACGCTCATAGCTACAAGTCTGCTAAAAAATTTCTGTTCCAATTTCTACCAGCTAAAAAGCATAGGGTCCACTATGCACTGAGCATAAACCGTACTTAAGTGGACATATATAGACTTCAGGAACACAGAACAGAACTATCATTAAATATATGTCAATATATACATATATGTGAACATATATAAATATGTGAACAGCTGCACAACCCACACATCTCCAGTAGATTCTGCAGAATAGCATAGAATAATGTCCAGGTATAGAGATATATAGAGACAATAATGTCCAGGCACTTATTTGTCAGTCAGTGGAGCTGTGGGAGGCAGGAATTAAAGGTGTGAATGCAAAACAGGAAGAACAAAGCGAAAAAGAAATTCCAGCTGGAGAAAGAGTGGCACTGCTCTGCTGACCCAAGCAGAAAAGGGAACAAGTTGTAAATTACTGGAAAAAAGAGTTTTGTAAAAAGGAAGCCATGTTATATAGGCATTAGTGGTCTTTCCACACTATAAAGAGCTTAAAGTATATACATTAGATTTAAATGTAGGTATCCATGCAACATGTTAGAAGAAAATCCTTTCCATATAGTTATTTACACATACATGATTAGATAAAGAGCTGTACAAATACATGTATCACTAAGCAGGACACCCCGTTGATTCTCATATTAACATTTGCATATGCATATATCATACTTCCAAACATTTAATATTTTTTTTCTCTGTTTGCTTCTTTAAAACTCATAAAAATACTTACTGTGATGAAATTCACTTTTAAAACTGCAGACTGCTGCGTGCCTAAGCGAGCCATTATTTGCTGGCTCATAATCATCTTTTCTGTGTCTGTTAGAATCACTGATGCATTAATTGCTTATCAAAATTTGAAACAGTTCATGAGTCGCTCTGAAGATAAAATAAATAAATATTAATGAGCCAATTTCAACAGAATTCTTGTCCTCTGCCCCTTAAAGCTGAAAGACTGCATTTATTAACTGTCAGAATTAGGTCTTGGAAACTAAAGTATGGGCAAATACGAAATATACTCAAGCCATATTCAGAAAATCAGAACTAACTGAGTAGATCACCATGTTTCAAGGGATCAATGCATCATAGTCTTGTTTGACCAAATTATAGATCAAAGAGAGAAAGGACCGGTCAGTTATAACATAGAGATTAAGTGCAAGATATGTCTAAATGCATAGGTCTGACACAGATTGAGTGAAAAATGAAATATTTAGTTTTTAAAGTGTGGAAGTGATTCTACATGAGAAGATCTTAACACAACAGAAGTAAACACTTGATCTTCAAACAAACACATTGGCACAAAATATGATTAAATAAGAAATTTCAGTATTCCTTACATCATATAAGGGAAGGGGAGAGGGAAGGCATAGAGTTTTCAGGAATAACAAAATAAAGCATTTTATTTTGGATCCATCTGAACTTTTCATTAAGCCAAAAGACTCAGAAAAACTGGAGACTCAATTTTTTACTAAAATTGAGTAAAATATACTGTGTTGGAGAGTAAAAATTTTCATTTTGAAAACATGAGTGTGCTAAGAGACTTTTAAGCCTGGGCCAATGCCCATTCACTGTTGAAAATCCAAGTCTAAAACTTTTCAAACTAAATGATTCAGGATGAAACAGGAAAGGCCTTCCCTTGAGCCTTTACTTTACTATTACATAGCTTGTTCCTGAAAATTGCAGGCAAAAAAAGATCCCCTAAAAAATCTGAGGAAGAACAGGGAATGTCCGTGTAGCTCTGAAATATATTAGGAATTAGACAGACATGAGTGAGCCACTTTTAAGACAAACTGTTAGTGAAAAACTTTTTCAAAAAAAATCACAGTTTTTCTCAAGGAAGTTCAGCAGCAGGAGATTTCGGCTAATGTAGCTGGCTGGTATAAAGCAGGCAAAATGGGAAAATCATAGAAATGGGCAATTTCCCTGTTACTCGCTGACTACAAGCAGGATGAAGAACCCATTTTAATAGACTGAGGGTAAAACTAAAGGCATCTCCCCAGATCAAGATATTTGACCCAGCTTTAAACCAGAGTATGTGACTGTCAGTGAAGTCTGTGTGTAAGAACAGACAGAAAAATATAATTACAAAACACATCATAGATAAAATATAACATAGGAAGAATTAAAATTTTGCTACTTAAATCGCCTTCATAAATTCGCAGATATAGTAACTTCCTTTCTAATGTGTAGCTAAGTAATGTTCATTTTCCTTAACGGTATCTTAAAATTCTTCACTTCATGTATTCACAGCTAACATACTTCTCACATAATTTGCTTTTTCTCTTAAGTATATGTAAGAAAGGATTTAGTTCATGTTACAAATGTATTGGTATTTTCTTGGAAACCTACAAAATTATGCAGGTAATATACACAAAGTCATAGGTTCTTATGTGTTCAAAGACAGGTCACTGGTGCCTAAAAGACAGATTGTTTAAATTTATCTTTATGTGCATATAAGATAACAATGAAGTGATTAAACAATTTACTTGTGGTCATGAAAAACATTTTTTGTGCTCCTAAAAATTATTCCCAGTATGTCATATAACAAATTTCCAATCTGCAAACAAATATCACTGCTGAGATTTAACACTCTCATTTACACAAATGTCAGATTATTATTCAATTCTGTTTTTACAGAATATTTGTGGAATTAGCTTTTCACCAGATAATTTACTTTCTTCACGATAATATTTTAAGCTACCAAACTTAATGACATATTCTATTATTCACCCTTGTTCAGTAGAACTTAACAGATACAGTTGTAAAGTTAAACCTAAAGCTATTCAGTGCATCTCCTGAAAATGTTATCTTCTAAATAAAAAGGGTGAAAGAATAGAAGTTTCCATTGGATTGTGCAATAAAAATTTTCACTCAGCAAAAATTTGAAAAAAGCTGTGGCTTCATGGGAAATTGGAAAAGATATATTCCACACGAGAATTCTTTTCATTTTGAAAAGCCTTTACTGTAAATGTTGCCAAAATGTTAAATCTCCACTTGATGTTAAACTTGTGAATAGAATATGGGAAATTAGCAGGTCATGTGCGTGATTGATATAAAAACTAGTAGTGCTGGAAAAAATGCATTGTCGAATAAAGCTGAACACGGATACAAATGTATGCATCACCATAAAAATGGCCAAACAAGTATTAAATATCAGTGTCACTTTTCTTTGTGTCATGTTTGCACCAAGCGTGGTAGATAAAACCAACTTCTTACCTGCTCAGATAATTCCGGTCCGTTGATACGAGCCCGTACCAGAGCGTCATTCACAAGTGAATGAAAGTTTAGAAGCACGTGCTCAATGTCGTAGGTCCCGCTCATGGCGCTCGAGAGCTCCTCCAGGGACTGAATATATCCCCGCCAATGGAGATCAACTTCTGCCATGTTAGCTAAGCAGCCGCGGATGACATTGAGGCAGTAGCCCATACAGGGCTTACTTAAAGTCAGCCCTTGGCAATGGGGACAGTACTGCATTCTCAGCAAAGCTCTGCTGCAGTCTTTCGAGAAATGCAGATGATCTGTTGTATTGATCACTTCAATCCCCAAATTCAGAGCCTGCAAGAAAGTCCGGCTGGGTAACAGTGATCTTCCCATTTGTCCTATGGCCTTTTCAGGAATGTTACCAAAGGGCCTGATGTCTCTTCTCGCCATTTGGAGGCACTCCGCGTATTCCAGTGAAATGTCAGTCAGGCCAGGGTTAATCACGTGGTTGTAGACTACTGGGAACAGGGTGTCAAAAAATCTGTTGACAAATCCCTCTGGGCTAACGTCTGTGCCAAAAATGAAGAGTCCAACATCTGTGAAAAACTCCTGGACATGTGTAGTAGCCTCAGCAGCCATGTTTCTATGCACATTGCAGAAAAGTGTGCTTGTGTAATTCTCAGCCAGTCTGATAAGTGTTTCAAAGGTTTCTGTATAAACAACAACAACAAAAAGTTCATTATTTTTAATGTTTAAAAAATATAAAATTAGAGTTGGAATTTAAAACAATTACATCATGACATCTTACATTTATCCCGAATGCATTTTTGCATTAGAATTTACAAAGCGACAACATTCTCACAAACTGTGACAACCGTCGTTTGTATATAGGCAAAAACCTTACAAGTCATGTTACAACACATTTAATAATCCATGTTTTCTTGGCAGGATATATTAAACACAGTCTAAAAAAAAAATAAAAGGAAATCCACTGTAAACTGAGTTATTAAGTTACAAAAAACAACAAAGCCCTATTGCATCTGTCTACATATCTACATACATTAGCTCTCCCATCTCACAACTCATTTTGCAACATGCAATAGAAAGTTAAATGCTCTCAGCCACTCCACTTCAAGCCATTTCTATTACCATCCTAAACGGACAGGCAAAAGTAACATTAAATATTTGAAACAACTCTTCCAGTCCACTAAAACTTAACTTTTAAAAGATCAAACAGTTTTGCCTTCTAGTCTTCCAAAGGAAGGTGCTGTACCAAACACACATGAGAACATGCTTTTAAACAATGCTTTTGGTCTGCCAATCACTACGGTCAAGCAAAGTGATGGAACATGCGGAATTTCTCTCCTTGAGCACTGTGTTTGATACACACTCTGTAAGCCTCAAGATCTGCATAACTGCTAAAGCCTGAATGGATAAACGTACATTTAGTTTCATGTGTTAGGTGGCAATCCTTAAGCACACTGAGTAGTTTTTAATGAAAATTAAAGTATACTGGAGAAGTATTCTCTCCTGACTTGACCTAGGATTTACAGGTAAGGGAAAATTCTGGTTTTCAAAACTGAAAGTGTTCACATGGGGGAATTACCTTCATCTGCCTGAGAAGTTTACACTTCAGGGAAGGCAAATGGGCGATACATAGATCAAAAGGAAACTTACCTTAGAGTTGAGAAAAAAAAATACATAGAAACACATATTACAAGTATTAATCCATTTTATCCACTGGATGGCTATGACTCAGCAACTTTCTTTTATTCATTCAAGCTTTACAAGTTTTCATGTATTTATTTTTTCACATTTTTTTTTTTAATGGGATCGTGTAAGTAAGAAAACGCATAAAGTACAGTTAATACTGTCCAAACAGTTAAAAACAGGCAGAATCAAAGAGTGTCAAAATATACTGGGACCTGTACTGTTCAACATCTTTGTCGGCAACATGGACAGTGGGGTCGAGAGCACCCTCAGCAAGTTTGCCGATGATACCAAGCTGTTTGGCGAGGTAGACACGCTGGAAGGCAGGGATGCCATCCAGAGGGACCTGGACAGGCTGGAGAGGTGGGCCCAAGCCAACCTCATGCAGTTCAATAAGGCCAAATGCAAGGTCTTACATC
>VUYV01000086.1:0-32342 GCA_008711295.1 Anarhynchus alexandrinus | reverse complement strand
GAGGGGGAATGGCTTTAAACTGGAAGAGGGTGGGTTTAGATTAAACATTAGGAAGAAATTTTTCACTCTGAGGGTGGTGAGGCACTGGAAGAGGTTGCCCAGAGAAGTTGTTGGTGCCCCATCCCTGGAGGTGTTTAAGGCCAGGCTGGACATGGCCTTGGGCAATGTGGTCTAGTGGGAGGTGTCCCTGCCTATGGCAGGGGGGTTGGAACTCGATGATCTTCAAGGTCCTTTCCAACCTCAACCATTCTATGATTCTATGTTTCTATATCAGGCAACTACTGAAGCAATCTGAAGTCTGACGTTAAGTCACTGACTGAAACGAATAGTAAAACACTCAGAATAATTTTAATATAATAACCAAGGCTGGCTATCACATCTTTAATATATATCTATGCATAAGAATAAATGTCTTATATTCTGATAAAAAGCTTGTTCAGGTCAGTGAAATGATTATCACTGACTTCAATGGGTTTGAAATTGCACTCCTTGTGAAAAAATCCCAGACGACATATTAAATGAATCTGCTTATATGTTCTATGCATTCTTTGTTTTCTCCAATAAAAATTAGACAGACGCTTATAAATCAGAGTTATTACCTATATTCCTCTGCAATCTATTATCTATTAACTCTTAGTTTCATATTTCACACCACCCTTAAGACTGATTTTTCTCTCTCTTTTCCATTCCTCTAACATTCACATAAGTAAGAAAAAAAGTGTTAACTGCCCACAGTAAAGAGTAGGAAAGTGTATCCCATTTTTCTTCTTCTTTTTTTTTTTGCAATTCCACTGGTACATACATTTATGCGTCTCTCCCAAAGTGAATTTCACCATAAGCATTCATACATGCCAAATATCACAGTGATTTAGCAGAGGGTTTGATTTGTTTCAAAAGTCAGACTCCTAAAGTCAGGACCCTGCATGGAGCTAGGCTCCCACCAATGGAGACCTATTCAACACAGCAAAGCCTCTTCAGTTTATCCCATGAGTTGACATGCAGAAGTGCCAACTGAGTAACTCTGTAGACCACAGCTGCCTGAATCACCACCGGCTCTGTGACTTGTCTCAACCTCAGCACCTCATGCCAGTTCGTACCTGCGACGCCTGCCCTGCACCCCGTGTTTGTAGGAGTGCACATGTATATGGGAGACCCATGTCTTGGAGCAGCAGATGAGACACAACATATGAGATAGGGCATATTAGATGCATCAAGATGCCCACTTTAAGGCAACTGAATGGAGGATGAGGTCTCCACCAGCTATAAAGGCAGTTTGGACACCTAGCTCACATGGTGTCGCATAAGCATGGACAGCTAAATTACAGCCCTAAATACCCTACTGTACATTACGTCTCATTTTTATTGGAGAGAACAAGGAACGCAAAGAAAGCACAATCCTACTGTGGAGGCCTTATTTAGTTGCTCAAGAGTGTTTAGCGCTATTTCCCATGGTAGAAGCCGTTTATCTGACAGTTCAGAAGGGCATGGGTATCCTGCAGGTCCTGTGTCACATCTGCAGGCTTTGTGTGGATGTTTTGCATTTAAAATGGTGGTAGATGGCTGTGCCTAGACGACTGAACTGAAGTCTAGATACCCAGTTATCACTGATTCAAGAACCCTTCATATAAAAGCCTGGAGCAGCCAGAATAACAAAGACAAAAATTTAAGTCAAATTGATTCTTGGTTTAGATGGCTTAAAATAATAAAGTGTGAAGAATATTAAAGCCTCCTAGGAAAATGGCTATTTTTGTAACTGTAGATTCAGTCTTTTACACGAATTTTGCCAGTGCTTCAGATGAAATTTATTAAAGTAGGTAATGTTAGTAAAATAATGATGTTATAATAATCTCTTTAGAATGACATGAATAAGGTTTTTATGGCCCTTCTCAATTTTTTATTATTACCTTTTCCTAGATGAAAACCATAAAGTATGTGATCTAAAATGTCTGTTACGATCCATGGCTGCAGTATCCTATTACCAAGAGCACAAATATTAAATGAAAGAATAAATCATGCTGCACATGGATAATCAATAGATTTTACAATGTGGTCTAAACAATAACAAAACCTTCAAGATTGAATTACATTGCTAGTGCCCCAGCAACCCACAGATGAATGAGTACAATAATCAACTGCATGATTTATGGACTATTTGTGCTTTTCTACACAGCATATGATAATACTGGCCACTTGTGTTTACGATTCTGCATCATGCTGTTTAATTGTCATTTCAGCATTTCTTACAAACTTTGTTAACCAGGTTTATTCTACTGGAATGTTTCCTACTTTATAACCACCAAAGCTATTCCAGAGATTTGTTTTGCTCTCAGACAGCTTGAAAAATGACAGACAGCAAAGCAGACCTATGTTTATTTTCAATATTGAACAGCTCCTGTGAACACCTCATGATGGCAATCTATGTCATTTACAACACTTTCAGAGACTTCAATGACAAATCAAGTTATGCTGGTTCAATAATGCAAGCGTGTCATAGATTTAACAATGTGTTTCTCTATCTTTTAAGTCTATAGGCCCAGAATAACATCATCAGTCTTAAATATTCAGCCACATAAAAGAAGCGGTGAGTTTTCAATCAGTATAAATCCAATACATATAAAAGACATCTTAAATATAACCAAGATGAGCCAGACAAGCTTTTTTTATTGTTATTAAATGATTTTTTAATCTGCAGGCTCAGTGAGGCACTGGGGGTTATCTCCACCCTTTATGAGACCTTGGTAGTGACCACTATACAATATCCTACGGATACCTTCTGCAGCACTATTGTGAATAATGTCTACCATTTACTATGGGTGACATGTCAATTTTTATTTTTCTTTGGTTACACTTAAAATTATGATTTTTACACTCCTAAGTCAAAAATCAGGGCTGTCAATATATTAACCCATCAATTTTTTGAAAGAACAGTAATATCTTTCTTCCCGGTTTTGCTAAGAAGGAAAAAAACATAAGGCTAGGAAAAAAATGAGCACTTTTTTGGTTCATGTATTGCATTTATTCAGCTGATTCTTCATATCAGTACATATATACATTTTTTGTTGCTAATATTGTATTTAACAAAGTGATCACAAAGTGATGTAAAATAACTATCAGGCCATTGCTTTAAAAGATTTGCAATCTTTCATTCACTTCCTTTAACCTTTTTCTTCTTGAGAGCCACAGGTAGTTCTAAATTATAAAGATACCACAATGTAGTGATTGATCCAGTGAATTATTGGCTTTAAAAGAGGACAAAAAGGTATGCATATGCCCTGTTTACTAGAACAACTCATAAAGAGAACCAAAAAAGAAATCTTGTTTTTTTATTCCTGGACATTAATCAAATTTAATGGAAATATTGTACTGAATTAAACAAAATTTGGATTGGATTTTAAACTAACCCCGCAATTCTCATCCTTAATAGTTTTGGTGAAGTGTCTTTCTACTACAGGTACCTTAGAAAATTAATTTAATACAAATTTATATGGAATCATGTTGTTATAAAAGCAAATGCATTTTCTTAAGTTTACCCTTTCTCCATAAAGATAAATGGTCTACACAAGCTGCTAAATGAGAAAATGCATGGTCTAAATTCTGAGTATTAACTTGTGAAACATCTATAGCACTTAACACAAAGATGGTCTAATAAATTAAAAATCCAGTATTAGTAGTGAGCCAACAAGTTGTGAAGTCTTATAATTCAGTATTAATCAACAGCCTACATTACATACTATAAATTAATTCACGCTTATTCAGGGTAAGATATAGAACTCAATAAATTATAACCAGACAGGTTAAAATACATCCTTGAACTATGGACATAGTATTTAGCAGGAAAGCCTTTCACAGTCCAGAGGGGATCCAAAGCTGATGAGTCTGGATTACTTTAAGTATCAGTCCATAATATACAGGAATCCAGATAATTGAATCCAAGCAAAAGCTCAAAAACCTAGTAATATTATGAATTTATTATGATTTGAAAAATTCTGTGGGAAAGTATGAGCCTCTTGCCAGTTGCTGTTAATGTTCAGTGATCTCATACGCTTTCCTCCTGTTTATGGGCAGCTCAAACAATCCAAAAGCATCAAACTCTCTCTACAAAAGATTTATAGTCCAATCAAGTGTATCTTGCATATATTGTCCTATTGGAGTCAAAGGGAATGTCTCAGGTACAGTTCACAGCCTAGCAAACAAAAAGCCTTCAAAAATTACAGAAAAGAATAATTATGGAAAAGAAGTTAATCCACCCAGTATTACACACATAATATATTTGTTTAAAATATACCAAATAGGGAAATACGTATAGGTGGGAAATTCAGTGTAATTATCCCTAACTACAAAGTGGTACACAGTGCCAGGTATACTGCCAAATCCCCTAATCATTTATCATATCAGAAAAATGAGCTGGAAGAATAAAGTCTTCAAGACATATAAATGAATTATAAGGAATGAACTCATTAGGGCAGTGCCTGTGGAGGTTACATGGGAGAGAGATCAAAAGGATAAGTGCCAGAAGAAGATATTTGGGACTCGCTAAAACTGCTCCTCATTAACACATATTTCAAATTAATCCATTTCATAGATTATAGATTCACCACTGAAGTCAGTAAGAAAACAAGTAGAACAGAGTAAACCTGTAGCCCAACTGACTTTGTGTTGCCAAGTGCTAGTGATACACCTCAGGCTTTAGAGCCATAACTACTCATAACAGACTTCAGAATTTGTCGGGTCTTGTTTGGTCTTGAATTTACTTTAGCTCTATTTGAAACAAAATATTTAAGAAACTTGATTTAGAATCAGTTGACCATTGCCTAAGTTGCTCCGTGTTCAAAGGCAAATTACTCAGATACTCAGATGTCAGGAGTTTCTTGCGTATCCTGTGATTTTGAGTTTGGTTTATTTATATTGTAGTTTTGTTTTTTTTTTTAAGTTGTGGAGTTTTGGGGGTTTTCTTTAGCTTTGTGCAATTACATAACTCTCACCCTTCAAAATATTACACAGAGGACAAAAAAAAAATTAAATAATCATGGTGTAATAAAGCCCAAGAACCCAGAGGGTAGTGTACACCCCATTAGCAAATACAGGATTGAAGCAAATAAATTTAACCCTGAGAGGGCCCAAGACCATCATGGAAGAAACCTTCACCAGCAGCATCACACCGCTCGCAGTGGAGAGCTCAGGATTGATGACTGATCTGAGCAATGCACAGGAGGTCTGAGCGTAGCACCAGAGAAAAGCACAGACACTAGGAAGTAGGTGTATGACAGTTTAAGTTGGAATATTAATAGGAATTAGCAACCATAGATAATTTGGTTCATAAGCATTAGGTCAAAAGCATCACTGCAATTACACTAAAAAGAACGGTTGCACTTTGAAAGGCTGTTCAAACATCAATCAGAGAAACAGCAAATTCTCTCAGATCCATATATAAAGTGTCCTCTCCATTTGGCCCATAATGAAATTGTGTGGACTCCTAAGAAACTCACTCCAAATTTAACCGGTTTTCTTTAAAAAAAAATATATATATATTTGAAAATGTAATATGCTGAAGAATCTAGAAAAACATGTCCCAAAGCCAGGTGAGATGAATTTCTCTCACGATTGTGCTTCATCTTTTCACTAGTCTGAATTGATAATTGTACTTCTCATTCTTATTTTATAATCTACTTAATATCATCACTCAGTGTTAATCTTTTCTTAATAATCCTGCTACCGACTCTTTTGCCATGTAGAATTTGCTTTCTGAATCAACAAATCTGGTTGGTTTTTTTTTCTTTTCCTTCTCCATTTTCCTATTTATAGATTCAAGAACAGGCCCAACACTGCAACAGAACTCATGTTCAGCTGATCTGACACTAGGCTTGTATGTGTGTTTTATAAAATGTTGGAATAAAGTTATCTTTTTTCCAGTTCTCTGGAGCTTTATTAATTTTTATAACTTAATGAAAATCATCAACACTTCAGAAAATTCTCTTTAAACTTTCCAGTGAAACTTGCTACTGTTAATTTAAAAATATCTGGCCCTAGAATCTGTTATTTAACATACTCTTAAGTTTTAATTGGAATGCATTTAATCATACCTTGATAGATGATATTTTAATATTGAACGACTGCCATATGAATGAATGAATGGATAATAATCACATGAATGAACATCACATGGTTATTATTTTATGTAGTTATAATCACTGATTCCACTTTTCTCCCCAAACTGTTAATTTTTTTTTTCTTTTTCAGTCTGTTGTTACTCTTTTAATAGTGATGATTACAGGGCCATTCATCTTGCCATTTTGGAAGCAATAAGAGCAGATTGTTTTGTATGGTGCCAGGAGAAGAAATAACTAGCAATAAATAGAGCTCTACCAAAACCTCTTTTTCTGTTCGCCTTCTCTCTGATTTTGCATTATTCTGTGTATTTCACAGGCATTGCTTTCTGGTTGGAGGGAAATATTTCTAAATTCTGAATATATTGCTTACTACCTTGGAATGAAATATGCTCAGTGTGGCAAGCAGAACACTCCAGGGGACCACAGCTTTAAAACTAGTATCATATAATGAAGTTGTTTGAAAATCTCTTGACATAAAATGTTGTGCATGGTTTGCAAAAGGACATTAAATTGATAATGATTTATGATATGCATTTTTGCACATTTGCCACAATAAATAAGGATGGCAAGTCATTTCAGATGTATGAAAATGGTATTTTTTGAAAAGGGAAATTTGTAATTATATCAGGACGATGTTGAGTTAGAAGGATCAGAAAATTAATTAATTAGAAGGATAAAATTCACCTCACATAACTTCAAACCTATATATGTGAGCTAGTCACCTGAAGCTCCCTAAAAGTCAGGTGAGAGAAACAAGCACTTCTAAGGCATGAGTCATCTGTCTGACTTTAGATGACTGCTTTTGGTTGAGATGAACTGCTCTCTGGAAGTGCTTGTTCCTCTCCCTGGACTATAACGGGATGTTAGAACAAAATCACTCAGATATAAAGATCTACATTTAGTCCGGGTGAATCCCTTTCGCAAGGAACTGGGATTAGGAGGAATTGTCATCAAACATAATACAATACTAATATTTATATGAATAAAGAGCTCAGATGATCATGCTTCTACCAAGTGGTCCTAATGGTAGATAAATGAGAAAATTCTAATATATTTATGCAAATCCTCTTTCCTTCTGCACAGCTGGGAGTGTGTTTTTCTTAGAATGAAAGAAAGTATATACTTGATTTCCAGAGGGTTGCCTGAGCATCGTGACTTTACATGCTAGCTTTATAAAAAGTAATTATCAGGGAATCATAGAGGAATTACACATGAAGAGGAAGAACAACCCCAGGAAGACTTCCATAAAACTATGATGATGACTGTCATCAGGTGAAGCTTTTGTCTTTACATTTGAAAGTTTAGAACTTGATTTTTTGGTGGTTTTTTTTCCACTTAACCCAGTTTTATGCTGGCAAGACTGACTCAGCTTCAGTGAGATGGTTTTTGATTTATACAGGTTAAAGTGAAATGACAATCAGGTTCTAGCAGACGCAACACTACAGAGCAACATTTCTTGCACATCAAACAAGTAAATATATTCATTTTGTATCACTGAATATTTAATTTGGCAGCTTTCTTCTAAGTGTTGGTTGAGGTTTGGTGAATTCCTGCATCTGTTAGTCTGAGGAATTCCACACTAAAAATCGTAACACCAGTCAGTCAAAGAAATCTGAGGAGTTTACTTAACATATGACTACATGTCATGGGTTTCAAAGAGTCTCCAAGGAGTTTGGTAAGGGATTAGATGTATTTTTTATCTTTCACTTCACTTTGCTTCACTTCATTTTTATTGAGATAGAAAGAGAAGAAAAGTATGTCCTTTAAGGCTGCATTTCTTAATCAAACATCCACGTTTTCCATGGAAGATACAGAAATGGTTAAGTTTATGACTGGATCTGTATTATGTTGAAATTAGTTCTATGTTCTTCTATAACTATTGGATATCAAGAAGAAAAACTGTATGTCCCTCTGCATAACTCTGGTATTTTAGTTATTAGTGACCTAATCACTATTAGATTAGACTATTAGTGATTAGTGATATGTGCAAAATTCTGCTTAAAGTAGGTGATGCAAAACCATTTTGGTTTATGCCATATATTTCAGTATCTACTTTGCAGAATGCTGTAAAAAGGAATGAATTTGAAGTATGCACTTTCAAGTTTCAGATAGGTTAATAAATGTACCGTTTCTAACTTGACAAGACAGAAACTCTCAGGAGGTGGATAATCAGACAGACAAATATGCTCTTTCCCAATTACAAGAGGAAAATAGCACCTGTCAGCAACAACATAAAAATCCAGTTCTCTACACTTGTTAAGAAAAGACATACAGTTTTAGTATATAAACTTATCAAATTTAAGTGAAATTCAGAAGATATTTCAACACTAAGGAAGTCTCAGGAAAGAGGAATTGTTTCTAGAATGACTTTTTTATGGCAGATGTACAGAATATGTGGTGTAACTGCTTTTGATGAGAACATCTTAGGATCAAATATTGATATGGATCAGAATAGTCCACTCTATTTTGACTCACCCCTTCTTACCCGGTATGACTCCTGATTTTAATACAATTCATACACCAACTCATAACCCATTCTTTAGAAACTAAACTAAACAATACATGTTAAATGATCCATTGGTGCTAGTAGTTTTGGCACCTGCCTTTAGCTCTACTTCCAATTCATACACACTTTTGAATGCAGACACGGCTGAAGGACAAAAACAGATTAATCCCCTTTGCTTGCATTCTGCTTGCTCCCCACTAACGCTCTTACAGGTTTTTGTGCAGTTATTCAAGCCTGCAACAGAAGCTCCTGAGGTGAAATTTCTGGATGCACTCCATGATGTTCATTCAAGCTGTTTTAACAGAATAGCTTTTACTATGAAAAAGGTAAAAACCCATTACATACTATTATAAGGTTCCCATGTACTCGGGTAAGACTGCTGAATATAACCCCACTGAGTATATCTGTAGAAAAACAAACAAACAAAAAGCCCCACAAACACACACACAAAAAAAGCACCAAGCAGCACCCCACCTGGCAGAGGGATGTTTCTCCCTATACTTTGTGGGGGAGCTACTGCACTTGTAGCTTGTATCAGGTAGAATGGCCCTGGCCAAGGGGAGATCCCATATGATTTTTCAGTCCAGCTTTCCGGCCTCATGGCACCAATGAACAAGAAGTCAAAACCTGGATTTCTTTATATAGTCTGGATTTCTTTATAAAGTCTATGTACGTTGTCAAGACGGCGTCTACGAAAATTTTTGAAATCCTGTTCTTTAATAGCAATCCATTTTTTTTCATGAGATTATTCACTTATTATTTTCTGATTTTGTTTGGCAAGATGCTTTTTAATGACTATTAATGTTTAGTTAGAGCTCACTCAATGGACCAAAGAACAATAGATGTTAGATTTAAACATAAATCAATTATGTTTACTGTTGTATGAATAATTACGTAAATATGGGTTCATGAAATTATTCCCTTAAGTTTTGTATCTTAATGCTCTTTAACTTTCACCAAATTCTTTCCAAATATATACAAAAGATATTTTGCCTTTTAAAATGCTACGTTTTTTTTTACTTTCAGAGAGATCATAAGTATAACCAGTACACTATCTACTTTTACTATACAGCTTTACTAGGGGTGCCAATAGCCTTTTGCTGTAGATGCTTTGCTAAGCACTTTTTTGCAACTCCTGCTGCAGCGCTGCCAACTCACACAGTCTCAAGGCATGTAATGCTTTCCAGGAAGGACCCGGAGATAACAGCTGCTGGAAACGCGTCTCTTCCAAACTACAACCCCACTGTGATTTCCACTCCATCATGTGATCTGCCCCATCGTGCAATGTGACACAGGGTACGCATCTCTTGCATGACTCAAAATTGGATGATTACGTCCCCATTCCCTTTACAGCTGTGTATCCTATTTTTTGCAGGACTGGAATGTCTCTCACTAAATAATTAAACCACACAGAATCATAAGGCTAGAAGAAACTTGGGATGTTCTCTAATGCATCCTTTGAACCCAGGGACAGCTTCCACTAGAGCAGGTTGCTCAAAGCCCCATCCAACACAGCTTTGAACATTTCCAGGGGTGGGGCATCCACAATTTCTCTAGGCAACCTGTTCCTGTGTCTCACCACCCTCAGGGTAAAGAATGTAGTCAAACTTAATCCTAAAGACTTGCAAAGGAAAGTTTAAATTGCCCAAATTATGTGCTTAAGATATATGTTTAGGAGTTCCAAATTCATATATAGCTCTGCCTGACTAGGTATTTCAAAATGTTTTGTTAACCTATTTTGGAATGGCATTGCTTCTCTAACTTACGTTTACCTTGGGAACCACTAAGCTGTCTACATCATTTCAACAAAGCAACTGCTGAGTCAGTGCTTCTTCAACCTTCAACTCATCTTATTCCTACCTAAATGCAGAATCTGCATATGTCCCCATCGAATCGCATCCCGCTATTTTGAATTCTAGCTCTATTTTGCAGCTTGTGCATGAACTCTTATTGCCCTCCCTCACTTGTTGAGAGCACACAGATTATTTCGCCATTCAACACAGTAGTGAAAATAGCGGCTGAACTTGCTCAAGAACCACAACTGCAGTGTTTCTATTCTCACCGTGAACACTTGCTAATCAATCAAATGCAGGTCACCAAAAAGTTTTGCATCTGTTTCACGGTAATTTAATCAAGATAATTCCCTACTTACGAGAATGGCATGTTCAATACTGTAAAAAGACTTAGGAAAGACAAGTAACTTAACATCTGTTCTTCTCACATACATGCGTTTTGGTTCCATCTGCATACAGGGAAATTAGATTAGCTTTACCCAACCTGTCCCCAGTAAACACAGTTTCATTGTGACTTACCAACTTGATATGTTCTTGCACTCAGTTTCTAAATATTTCATCTTCTAATTCCTAATAACTGAAATGAAGCTAAGCAGTCTAAAATGCTCTAGCTTCCCCCTTTTCTGCTTAATAAAAAAAAAAAAATACTCACCCTTTTCAGTCTTTTGCTACCTCTAGACATCCAAAGACAACTACTAGTGCACTTCAGAATGTGTATATTGACTACCTGAAAGGAGGTTGTAGAGACGTGGGGGTTCATCTCTTCTCCCAAGTAACAAGTGATAGGACAAGAGGAAATGGCCTTAAGTTGCGCCAGGGGAGGTTTAGATCGGATATCAGGANTAGACTAGACGGTGGTGCTTAGGGACATGGTTTAGTGGTGGTTTTGGCAGTGTTAGGTTGATGGTTAGACTTGATGATCGTAAAGGTCCCTTCCAATCTAGAGAATTCTATGATTCTAAAATAAACCAATCAGTGAAAACATTGTGGAGAACAATTCTGAAGTGAAGATCCTTTACATTGTACCAACAGTGTTCCATAGATGTGCAAAGAGGTCCTTCATCTGTTAACAGTCTGATCAGTGTTGGTGATAGCTGGGCTTGAGCAGAATTAACTATTGCCAGTGGAACCTGGTAGGACATGTAAGAACATTTGGCCCTTTTCTGCATTTTTTGACCCTGCATGAGAATCTGATTTATTTTATTATTCTCCTAGTGTAATGTATACTGTGATGTCAGCTATTAATACACGTTCTACCTCTGCAATGCAAAGTATAAAGCTCATTATGGAGCCTTCCAATTAATACTGTTCAGTTTATACATAATCTTGAACGTATGCATGCCAATAATGATGAAAGCAGTGATGTTTACTAAACAATGCTAATGCCAAATCCAAAACCCACAAGGAAGAAGGCAGTGAAAGATCACATCAGTTTATCACACCTGTCACACAAGTGTACACGGTGATGATTCATCTCAGCTACCACCTCAGCTAAATACCATATTCTCTTCTTCTGAACAGTAGAAAGTCATGGGGATGTTAAAGGCATGATTCACCTGACCTATTTTAGATGTTTTTGGGAAGATGAATCATGCCAAAACATTTATGGGGAGATGAATCATGCCAAGAAAGTGCCTCTCACTTAATTTCCTATTGAGGGAGCTGATGGTGTCAAGCTCAACAATCTGGTCTATTACATCAATCATCACTAGTTTTGCTATTTCACCTGTATACTTTGGTTATCTTAGTTAAAAATTTACTAATAACTTCCTTATTATTGACATATTTACTTAAAACTTCTGTATTATTATTACTTAGAACTTCTGTATTATTGACCAGTAACAGCTGTATCTGAATTTCCACTGCAGAAAATTAGATCAAACCCTGTCTCCTTCGGAGATTTGTTTGTCCAGAGATTATTTTCTTGCAATTAGATCGGGTTTTGAAATTATATATTCATCTAACTTCAACTGCATGAATGCAATCTATCACATAGAACAAATTTCTGGTGAAAGTAATGAACTCTTAAAGAAAACATACGTCCTGTACAGAAGCTGAACAATATACCTCAGCAAGTTGGAAGTCACGTCACATTTCTTTTTGATGTCTACAGTTAGTTTGATGTTGACCTAATAGTCACCCAAGATCAATGTGTGTGTATCTCCTTTTATATATGCATATTTAACATACACAAGCTTGTATACCTCATACATTATTCCTTCACTAAAAGAGGCAACTTTGAAAAATACTCATTAGGTTATGAACTAAAGTTCTTTTATCTTTTAATTTGTTTCTCTGTCAAACTATTTTGATTCTGTGCTAATAACTAAAACATATGATGAAACAGAGTGTAAGACATAAAGGAGGCTATTTTTGCTTATGTAGACAGATGAATTTCAGTGCATTTTGAATATGACTGACTCAACCAAAAGAGAATCTCATATTTTCAACCACTCTTCATATGTAAAATGTGTCTTGAAAAGGTAGCCTGGATTTTAAAAATCTCTCTTCTATGCATTCTTATCTCTGAACTTGACTATCTTCCAGAAAACCACCACAAAAAACACATGCAATACACAATATAAATGTCAATACCTGCATGCTATATCAAGAAACAATTAAGCCGGAATCCCAAAAGGATCATGCACTGGCAGCATTTCCAAAAGACACATGCAGAATCTCTTTGCTTGAAAAAAATTTATTTTCTGTGGTACCGAAAAAAGGCAACATATGTTAAATTTGCACTGCCAGCATTTAACACACTCATAAAGCTATCCACTGATAATGGGTAACAAGCCCACTGAAGACAAAAGGCTTGGGGAAAGAATGTGACCACTGGACCCATAACTAATAGCTTACCCCCAGAGTTGTCTCAGATCACTCCTCCTAGTCCTTTCCAAGACAATCTGTGTGGTTCTATAGACATGTTTACTACAGGGACCACTCTGAAAAAACAATATGGATGAAACTGTGTAAGCTTTGGCATTCTCCACACTCTTCCAATATTGCTCTAGAAAGCTCCCCATTCCCTTTATCTTCCTGACATCCCTGGGCATATAACATAGCACCTTAGGTTCATTTTGGTGGTTGTGGTGCATCCTTCATATTATTGCAAACTGAAAAAAAAGCATTAAAAAAAGATCACGTAAAATCAAGAGTGCACACACGGCCAAGTGGTACATGAAAAGGATGTGGTCATTCTGCTCCAGAAAGATCTAGCCCTCAGAGTTGTCGACACAAGACACACTGTATTATTTGGCCTGCAATCTGGTAATGCCTCCCTAGACCTGCATAGTTTGCAATGCTGATACAGCTAACGTCCAGTTCTGGGCAACCTTCCTTCTGCAATCTGGGAAACAGTGCTGTAATGCTCTGTCCCTCTTGTACGCCTTTTGTCTCACTTCCGAATTTTGTACTTGGCTCCAGAACTGCTGGTGGGGCTCCCTCAACCTCTACTAATAGACATCAAAGAGATAAAAGAGGTACAGGAGAGAAAAGCAATAAAAGTTGTGTGCCATCTACTAAAAATTGAAAGTGGCAGCCCTATTCTCCACTCAATTTAGCAGATGCCTTTTAATCCCCTGCCAAATGCAGTTTCACAAGAAGACCACATATTAAACTATTTCCTGAACTGGCCACTTGCCTAGCAGTGACAAAATGGATGTGACCACAACCCTTCTTCAGACTGCAGACCACGGAGAATGGGGTGGGGGAAGGAACACCAAGAAAACTGATCTTCTGCAACCATCCAGGGAATGAAAATGTCCATTTCATTTCCAATAGTGTGTTTCTCTTATAAGCAAGCCATGGAAATTAGTCCTACTTTAATCCTAAGGAGTGATAATTGCAGCTCTTGAAAACAGACTGTTACTCTGAACACAGGATATTCAAATGATGTAAAACTTTCTCCATGATCATGAAAATCATCTGTCTAGAAAACAACAAAATACTCCCTTCTCATATCCCATATATGCAGGAACGATATGTTTCCAAATTAGGAAATAATGTCCCATGAAAACAAGAGGAAGGTGAACAGCGAGAGAACTTCTCAGTCTCCTGAGACTCTTAGAAGTGCCCTGCTATTCTCTTCTGGGACCAGAAGTTCATACTGGAAGTTTGTGCATATTAAATATTACAGAAATATTCTGTTGTGAGAACTAATTTCCTCTCTCCCTTTATTTGTGTGCCTTAGTGGGATGACATTTATGGCAGAGATACAGGATCATCTCGGTCTTTCTTAAGACTTCTGTGTATTGTTATCAGTTGTTCAAGAAGTTTCCTTAAACCAGCGTGACTGCTGATGAAGGACTCTCTCCGTGAGGATGGGAAATTGCCCTCAGAAAGCTGTCATTTGACTTGAAGCAAATGGAAAGAAGGAAGCCCTTTCTCCTCTAGCTGGCAGATAATGCAAATTAATAAACGTTAATATACTTTAAGGCTGCTGTTCTATAATACGTGACTAGTCACATGCTAGGAGGCTCAAGAACAGAGCACGTGTGCAACGAATAGCCCTGAAGTATACTTCTAAAGCTGCCATGAGCATTAATTATCTGAAGATGAGTATCAGAACATTCTTCAAACAACTATTTCTTAGATTCTCTGACCTATTCCTATCATGAAGATTTTTTTCAATTTTTTTTTTTCACTTGACATCTTTCTGCATGGTTTGGTTCAGCTGCATAAATTAACTGACTTTCTGTATGGCATGAGCAATAATCATTGGTCATTTAGGAACCATGGAAGAAGGTAGCATTGTAAGAACCATTATGGATCAACTGGAAAGATGTGGCTCAGGAAACTTTAATCTACATGAGAAAAGATGACACCCATAGCTATTTTTTGTGGAAAAATGCACCATAACATAAACTATTCCACTGAGCAGACACAGGTCTGTGAACACTCATATTACAGTCATATGTCTTTATAGATGGCACATACAAAAAAGGACTCGGAGGAATAATGAAAAAAGGTAAAAAACAATCCATACAAAAGAAAAATTGTATTTTTTTTTCTTTTATTTTCTCTTTCAAGTAGAATATTCCCTGCTTCTTGGGCTTTACTGGTTTTAGCTTTTCTAAATCTACAATAAATGATAACACAATTTAAAAATTGCAAAGTACTGGCATTATTCTGTCTTTTAACCACTGATGCAGTACTTTATGCATCATTAATAACTTGCTGCTACAAACCCACCAAATCTATAGTCTTCAATAATAAATAAGCAAATAAATATTGTTTTTAAATTTATCCTGGATAGCTTAGTTTAGATAGGGATGTAAGACAATGATGAAATTGTAATTTTCCTTAATCATGTCCTGAGATGGGGGGGAAATAAAGTGGATAATATTTTCTTCTTTTTATATGTTTAAGAATGATAATTTGTAATATCATAATAATGAGACAATTCCTACCAAAGTGTCATCTTTTCAAAGTATAAAACAGGATTTGTTTCGCCTTACTTTAGCCATCTAAAAGTCAAATATTTCACCTACCTATTTGGATAATCAGTGGGTTCAGATAGACACCTCTTCATATTTTATCCCTGAGGCAAATCTAAGATCACTGATTAATTAACAAGATGCTTTAACTGTGCAAGCCATAGTTCTCACTCAGACAGACAACTTTGATGGGCAACTCATCGTAGTTATGGCAGCCATCCACCTTAGGATGGGATGAATTGCACTCTTGAGTTCCGTTCCTTTCTTTATGAACTATGCTGCGCCTAAATGAGGCAATACTCTTTTAGCTACTTTATAGGTGGCTAAAATTAGAAAAGGTTAATCCCACTCATAGGGTCTGCAAATTCAATCAGGTTTAGTGCTAGGTGAATTTAGTACTGAGTTTACCTACCTCATGGGTCTTCAATTGCCACAAAGATAATTTCTTTGCATTAATGTATGGAAAACAACAAAAAAGGAAAAATATTTTACTATAAGATTCTCTGTTGTTTGGGAACCTTTAGGTGTTAAATTAATTTTGCAAGGGCCTTCAAGTGCAAATGATTACCACAATTATGAAATGTAAATTTGCCTCCCACCTGATTATATGCTAACTCCTGATGAAGCCTAAAAAGTCTAACCCATTACATAAATTAATTACTTTCAGCAAAGATTCCCCAAAACTCAGGAATCATAAGGGGGAAAAAAACCCAACCCTGGTAAAATCTGCTCCTGCTGGCTGCGCTGATTTTTTCTGACATTAATGAGAGATGCTACCATTGACGATTTGTTCAATCAAACCTTGAAATGCTGGATAGCATTGGAGAAAGGGCAGAGGAAGCTCTTACTGATATCCTTTTAAATGTATCCGACTAAATCAGTGATACACTATTAAACACATCCTATCAGGTTTAATGGTTTGTAATTATTTAGTTAATATCTACCAGAAATATTTTTTTAACTTTAATGAATGTGTATTGCTTGATAGAAAGACCAGTTATCACCCATTTAAGAATTTAAAAATACTCATTTTCAGTTCCCAAGGTAAGGATGCAGCATGCTGTTATTTCAATATATTTTTCCTAAAGAATACTCTACCATATTGATATGACTTTTTTTCTGATTTATTCCATAGAAATAGATAACTGGAAAAGAAATACTGCAGTGAAAAATCAGTCTGTACTGTTCTGACTTTATTTAAGGTACCTTTTCCAGCAGTTATTTCCGTAGTAGTCCATTTTGAAATGACTTTTTGAACTACATCATTACTTCTAAAAAATCCACCTCTAATTAAGTATTCTGAGTATCTTTATCTCCACACACATGAAGACTCCAGAATTATTTTTTCCTGGGTCTGGCTGCATGACCAGCTCGTTCCCTGTATCTGGGCTGGGATAAAATCCAGGTATGCAACAATTCCCTCTCCCAGAAAGTAATCTTTATTTCCATAACGAGGCCCATGATCAAAACATCCAGGGGAGCAAAATCTGAAGGTAGGAAGCCACTGATTATTAAATAATAACACTTCAATTTTTCAAGAACGTTTGTATACTAAGTTGAGCCACCTATACAGACAGATTTCTAAGCAGCGCCCTAGCATACTGAAGGTGAAAGAAAGCTTTTTTGTAAACCGATGCTATCTGGTCTTTCTAAGTCAGCAAGAATTCAAAGACGACTGTGAGTTTTACTAACTCTTTGGCCAGCAGAGGTTTTCACCTTCAGTGGAAGATGAAGAAAACAGCTCACCTAATTCTTCAAAGTATTTCCTTTTCTGATCATCATTCCTATCTTGCTTGAGGGACATTATTTATTATTTAAAAGCTAATATCCCAAAGATATTCTGACAGTTAGTTATGTGCATCAGTTGAAAATAAGACACAATGTAATGTATTGTTAATGTGTAAGCGTAGCCAAGGTTGTGGCATCCATCTGTCTTGCAGAGTGGCCTCCCGTACGGCATGGGACAGAATAAATAGCCTGGTTCCACTAATGCTCCACAGATAATGGTTTTCAGACCAGAAGAAAAATTACCCAGTAACAGTTTCTAAGTTCCTCTGAGAAAAACGATGCAAGCAACTGCTGGGTTGGATCATCTACTTCTGCTTTATCACATAATCATTTGTTGATCTTTGATCTCAAAGGCCAGAGGGGAGAATGAGCTTGGAAATCTCATACTGTTCATAGTGATAAGGAAGTCATTGTTTATTGATGTTACCGGCCCTTGATCTTTTTTTTTTTTTTTTTTTTTTTCTGCTGTACTGTGGTCTGATCCTTGACTGTGAAACACACAGGAAATTCATTCATGTTGTGCGTTAGGAGAACTCGGTGATTACTTCTTCCCAGGAATGAAAAACCGAGCACGGGATGCTAGCCAGAGAGATCCTGAATCAAACACTGACAAGAAAAACTACTGCATTTTCAAATAATGTGTTAAGTATGCTTATCTGAAGGAAATCAATTATTTGGATTAATAGTGGGAACAGTGTTGTTCTTTTATTTAGCAGGCGGGAAAGAAATCTATTTTGGAGAATGGAATTTGACAAGTTTTCAAAGCTGCTTGAGTTTCAGCCTGCATTTTAATGCTGAGCAAGTCAGAAACAGTGAAAGAAATGTTTCTAATTCCTTCAGGTAGAAAGCAAGTGTACTTGTATCTCCTATATTCCGTTCAGTGTTACAGATTAGTACACAGAATAAGACAATTGGTTCTACAGGAGCCTCCAAGAAAAGCCAGGGCTGGTACAGTATTTCACAGTGAGCCTAATCCTGAACACTCTGTGAGAACCAGGATCCAAGGGGTTTTGGCATGGGGACCTCTAATTTTTGTACGCCACTAAAGTGAGGTTAAAAGCTGTTAAAACCTTAGAAATCGAAGTGTTATGGAACATAAATTTATGGAAGCACACTTCTTGAACACCCTCAGGAATTTAGAAACCCAAGCACCTACAGAGTTAGGTACCAGCTAAACGGCAGGTTTTCAGATTACAGTTCTCAATGTAGACAAATTTTCTCCATCTTCTGGTATCCACTATCAAAGACAAGTTTGTGAATGAGTCACCCAAAAACATTACTGTTCAATACGATTTGACTTCTTCCTAGCACCACATAAAATTCAGTTATCAGCTGTACACATTAATCCTACTCACGCACTTCTATCAAGAATGTCTGCCAGTTTACAGGTTGATACAGAATACAAGCTTCAGCAGGCTCTCACACATCACACTGAAATTTGTGTGTCAGATCTTAATATGGGAAAGATGCCTGAACCCATGGAGGCTGATAGTTAACTACCATGTTTGGTGTCTAATTGCTCCTCTGGACTTAGCTTCTTGATCCAACGTTTTAAAAATTATTTACAGACTTAGAAGCTTTACTTTCACTGAATGTGGATGTACTAAAATCTGAGCAAAAATTCCAGTTTTCTCACTGTGCAGTAATGAACAGTACAGAGTACAAATCACTCTTCAGTCATAGTTACAGCATAGTGAACAATTAAATGGTACTTTGAACTGTGTATTTCATTGAGTGAACAGGTTAGACTGCTTATGCTATTAAAAGCCACTCAATGTAAGACTGGATCTATTAGGTCCTTATTTGCATTAACAGCAATTAACAGTACTTTGTAAAAAAACACCTCCAACAAAACAAGGAGGCTTCTGGATCATGCAAAACTGGCTTCATTTGCAAGTAAAGTTTTGCTACATGTTCCATTTGTGTTTCAGTAACAGGAATACTAGGAGACTCCATACAAAACTAGTAGGTACTCTTATATATGCTGTTATGACAGGGTATTGTACAGAATCTGTTTCATAGTACTGCAATATAGTTAAATTATAGTGGGAAGTTGTATTCTGAGATGATAGACTGAAATGTATGATATGTTAATTAGGATTGAGAACGGAGGACATGGAAAAAGAAGTAAAATAGATAATATTTCCCACAATAATACAGGGTAGTTTGGGTCACTGAAAAGCATTGGGAATTGGGAAGCCTCAAATTCCAGAAATCCCAAACCGAGCAGAGGTTGACTAGCTGTGAAGACCTGGGGAAGTCCCGTAATTCCCTCTATTTCTATTCCTTTGCAATAGTATATTTTAGTATATATAGTATAAAAGTAAAAATATACTTACTTGCATGAGAAGGAGGCTGAGAGGATTATTTATTATTTGACCAGCAGGTTTCATACGTTAAGTTCCATAAATATTCTAGTACTCTTATGACTATCAGAAGCCATGAAATTTGTCTGAAACATCATTAATATTACATCTTTGCTTTCATATTAAAAAAATAGATAAAAATATATGACTTGTCGTATGTCACTATCATGTCTTCTATTATTGACTGCTTATTCTGTTGTCTCTTATCTTCTGTAACAATGAGGAAAGGAAAGTGGGGGTCTTTTGCACTAATGTCAAACCAGAAAGACTGAACAGATAATGATAATTCTTACAAGTATCCAAGAAATATTGCCTGAAACATAAAAGCAGAGATAATTCTGATCTCTAACTAAATATTTTTTTGGGAAAGGAACATAGTGAAAGGCAGACTATCCAACAATTTCTTCAGATGGACTGATAATTTGTTACACAAAATAGAAAGCGAGAAGACCTAGACCTTATGAAAGAAGATGGATAGTAAGAGATTTAGGTGAGCGTCCACAGAGTCATAGCATTTTCCATTCTTAGGATAAGAAGGAGGAAGAACAATAAAATAAATACAAAAGACATAAAAAAACAAAAAGACCTTAGGAAACTCAGAAATGGCAAGTAAGATTTCCTGGGAAAAAAAATTCAATTAAGAACTTCCTTAAAGAAATTCTATTTAAAATGTGACTGTAAATAATCTAGCACTGAAGAAAGATAGAAACTGTGCGAGACCAACTTTGTAAAATCACAGTCATTACTTCAGATACAAGAAGAATAGGTACAGAAAATGAGTACTATTCAAATCACTAAGGTGAGAAATGAAGAACAAAATAATAACAGAACTACCAGGAACATGGAAAGACACACTGAGAAAAGTGAAGGCACAAAATGTGAAAAAACTAGCAAGGAACATGCGAGATAAACAAAGAAGAAGATCAATAAGTACATTAGTTGCAAAAAGAAGAGTAAGGAAAAAGCTGGTCCGCTACTCAACAGGGGAAAAAGCTATAAAGTCATGGCACTACAAAAACCTAAATGTTTAATGCATTTACTGCTTCAGTCTTCACTAAAAAGGTTAGGTGCAATCAGGCAAGTAATTAATTAACACAAACAACAAAGCATTTAAGATCGAAAAAGGAAGCAGGTTAGAGAATACAAACAGAAGTTAGTTGGCTTTAAATCACCCAGAGATGATGAAATTCAGGGAGTATAGAGAATTTGCTGAAGCAATTTCAGAAGCACTTGAAAAACTCATGGATGAGGAATGGGATTCTGGAAGACTGGGAAAAAATCAAACAAGTAACCTAGCTATCTTTAAAAATAGGGAAAGCAATAACAGCTGGAAAACTGTGTATCAGTCAGACTACTTTACATTTCTAGAAAAATACTGGAATATATTAGCAAACAAAAAGACTGCAAGCCTCAGCAAAAGGGATGATGACTAAGAGCCAAAACAGTTTTTAAAAACCAATTTCTGTAACTGGGGTGGGGGCTTGTAGGTGTGGGTGTGTGTGAGAGTGAGAGCAAACCAAAATTTTACTTGTTTAGTAGGCAAAAAAAAGCTTTAGTGAAGCTTCTGATACTAACATAATGTTCTCATAAGCTGTCTAAAAATTATCTAAATTAAGTTACTCTCATATGCAAAACCAGTTGGAAAACTATATTCAGAGAGCTGTCAATGGTTCCCTGTTAAACAAGAATTTACTGATTTGAGATTCCTGGGGATCTACTGTTGGCCTAATCAATGTTTTCCTTAATGTGCAGTATAAAATGAAAGTTTTAAGAAATGTGAAATTATGAAATCTGAAGGTGTTGGCAAGCTGTAAGCTGTATGTATTCATGCTGACAGAACTAAAATTCAAAATGACCACTGCATATTGGATACTTGTTCTGTAAAAACAGGATACATTTCCAAAAGGAGAAGTGAAAAATACTACACTCGGACAGAAGTAGCCAATGGCACAAATCCAGGCTCCAGAATAACTGCCCGCAGGAAAGAAAACATCTGGGGCCTTTAGTGGATATCAAGTTGAACATGAGTCTTCTATGCCATGTCAGAAAGGAAAAGACTATGCTATTGGTGTATGAAAAAGAGAGTATAGCCTATAAAATATATAAATAATCTTTCTGCTGTAGCTGGCTTTAAGACAACTTTTGCTGGAATATTATATTTGATTTTGGTACCAGAATTCCAAAAGTGTGTGGATTGCCGAGAAGGAATAGAGGGCACAACAACAAAAATCATCAGAAATGATGATTTAAACAATGACTTGTAAAGAAAAATGTAAGTAATATAAGTTGAATCCAGCCTAAAACTAAGGAAAGACATGATAAAAGGTAACTGCAGAGAGGAACAGAATAAACTATTCTTCATGTCCATGAAGTAGTAGTACAAGTAATAATAAGTTGTGGAAAGGGAGATTCATTTAGACATAAAGAAAAGCTCAGTAGAAGTGATAGCTCTGGTCTGGAACAGATTGCCTTATAAGGGTGCAGAGTATCCATCAGTGAGATTTTAAAAAACAAGCTAGACAAAAGCTGTCTAGTTTTGTCTGTCGGTTTTTGTCACCTACAAAATTTTGAAAGATTCTATCTTGCAAACATGATGCTGCCTTTGTTTCCCAGACTCTACAGTTCTCTGACTTCTTGAGCTAGTTGGGGTGCTCAGTATCCTCGTGACAAACCGGGAGTGAAGTCTGGTGATCCACAAGAGCATGTAGAGGTGGGAAGGAAATGCAAGGAGGAAATGCTGACTGGTGGTCACAAAGTCAAGGGAGGTGAGAAGATGAGGTTGGCAGGTGGGCTAGCACACATCCAAGCAAATACAGAACCAAGGGTCTACCTGAGCTCAGCAGTCTGAGAGCCAGGAGGTCTGATAAATGAACTGTTCTGCTTGGATAATCACAGGACAGTGAGGAGCTTGGAAGACAGGTCAATATTAAAGAGGGAGCAAATTAGTCACAAAATTCAAAGACCCTAGACACTGTAGTAGGGCTGTAGAAAATGAGACCAGAAACAGGTTAACTCAAGAAGGATACTTGCTGGGTTTTATGTTGAAAGTTTTCCTTCAATCAGTATGTGCCTGCGGAATGTGTAAACTGCCACTGGATCAGCATTTTCCAGTGAAACTGCTCCCCCTATTGAAACACTGAAAAGCAGTTTTCTGGAATGGAACGAGATCTCAACAAGTTGGAAGGGACCTTTGTTGCTCCTGCTGATGAAGTCTTAAGAAGTGTTACAAATAAAAAAAAAAAAAAAGGATGAAACACTTCTCTGTCTTGAAGATACCAGTTCACAGACTCTTTTTAAATAACTTGTGTTTCTTGTCTAAAGACTTGTGTTAGGTGGCAATAAAGTTTTTATTATTTTCAGGTACAACAAGAATCTCAGTTAAGTGAATTTGAGTAACATTTGAGTAAAGAAATGAGAAATAATTTTTGACTGTTAATGTTTGATGCTCATCTCTTATACACGTCACTTATCATGCTAAGATAATTACAGGGCTGATTGGACCATGGGTCACCCAGATGTTTTGCTGTCTCTCCCTATGGTTCTGTATTCCTTACCTATCCCAAAATTTCAGCTGGAAGAACCAAATCTCGGGATGATTCTTCCCAATGGCTGCACCAATGGGGGAGTACAGCAGCTGTCAGCAGTGCATGGGGGCACAGACATGAATGCTGGCAGCCCAAGGGTCAGGAGGAGCTGAGCAGCCCTGCTGATGGTCCTGGGGTGAGCAACCAGCACAGGCAGGGCATGGATTTGGAGGAACGGAGAATCCCTGTGATGTATTAGAGGGCTCATGAGAAAGTGGGTTAAGGTCTCAGGACAGAACATACTGCGGGACTTGGTGTGGACAAGGTTTGAGAGAATTTAGGTAGAATCACAGAATCTCCTAGATTGGAAAAAACCTGTAAGATCATCTAGTTCTATCATTAACCTAACACTGACAAGCCCACCACTAAACCATGTCCCTGAGCACTATACCTACACGACCCTTAAATACCTCCAGGGATGGGGACTCCACCACTGCCCTGGGTAGAGCTGGAGTCTCAGACAGGATGGAATTTGGGGTGGTCTGAGAAAGAGGGGATTAAGAAATTTGTGGGGCTTTGCTTTAGAGAAACCTAGGCTGTAGAGCTAGCAGGACACGGAAACTTACATGAGACTCAGGGAACCTCTGCACTGAGAAGTCTTCAAGGCTCTGGAGCAGCTATGGTGATAATTCAATTCTAGGCAGAAGAATTATGATTTGGCATGTGAAAGGCCAAGGTCAGGGGAATAATGAGTTTTAAAAGCTTCCTCCTCCCTCTAACTATCTATAACCAGGACCTTGGTATGAAGAGGGATCACAAACACACACAGCTCCTCCTCGAGCTGGCATAAAACTACTGTGCATCCTTCTACCTCCCTTCCACATTCCTCCATTTTTTTCCTTCTCTTTTTTTTTTTAATAGGGATTATGGTAGCTTTACCTCATATAGCACTCTGAATTTCATTCTCAGAGGGATGTCTCAATTTCAAAACCTTCTGTTCTGAACTTTTAACTTATGAGCAATATTTCTCTCCCCTAATATCTTCAGTAAACATCAAGATATGGGTTAGCTGTATAGCCTCTCTTTATGGAAAGAAATATACTGAAATATACTCCTGTATGAATCCTCCCACTCTAAAATGTACAATTGATATGGAATAGATCAGTCATGACCTGCAGATGTCCATTTCTCTCCCCAAGTACAAAAATTATTACCTCAGCTGTAGAAACTGAGACTGAAAACATATATAATGAGCTGAATCCCAGCTCTTTGCACTATAAAAACACTTTTTAAAATGTTATTCAGAACCATTCATGTACATTAGTAGTTAAACTATATGCCTAAAAAATGAATTAATTCATGTTAGAATTAAAGAGGTATATTTTTGTGGCTGTCATAAAAATTAAATATCACTAAGATTCTTGTGGTCTGAGAACATGGTCAAAGATCACATTCTTTTCTTAAGTTAAATGTATTATTATGTTCCTATACTTACATGAACTTAGTCTGGTAATAATCAGACTATAATTGCATGACCACAAGTGGCTCCTAGGTCTGGATAAAATATGGAGGCCAATCTTGCACAAACAAGTGACTGTCTTCATATTTAGACTTGGATACCCACAACTCATATTACAGAAGCTGATTTGTAAAACTTTACTACTACTCTTTGTCATATTAATAAAGTTCATTTTCACTCACACAGCCAATAAATGAATCCCTGCGAGACCTCAAGAGTATAACACAACTTCTGCATATCGCCCAGAAAAGATAACGATGGTAAGTAGATCGTGGTTCAGAAGCTGTTCTCTTTTGCATTCCAACAGCAGCTGCCAGTGCTCCCTCGTGCATTTGTTACTACAATACTGGATTGAAATTTCTCTCATTAACTAATAACATTATGTTGTTTGTTTTATTACTGTCATTTGAAAGTACCGCTTTGCTGTGCTTTGCAGAATCAGTCGTGTGTACAAACAGTTAATCAACGGGTGGCAACCACTTTGTAAAGCTAGATTTCCACACTTCTACACCTGTTTCTTGCTCTTGTCAGAAAACGCCAAAGCAATTATCAGAACTGTTTATGAAAGCCCACCGCAATGTTTAGTTAAATCACTTTAGTAGACATACTCTATTTATTACTTACTCTGTACTTTAAAAACCCAAGATGATATATAACATCTCTCATCTGCAATTACTGCTCTATATCAGGTATTTTAAAGGAAATGTCTTGAATTCTCAGAATAGTATTTCTGGAACTTCTCTTCAACAGGCAAATCATAAAGCATAGGTGCTGTCTTCAGATATCATTTTCAATATCATCCTTGGATTTTTTTTTAATATTGAAAGATCCTTTAAATATGTATTCTCCTTTCCTCATTTCTCTGTATCATGCAGTCATATTCTTGACATCAAGACATAAAAAATACAGTAACAGTAAACATAATCCAAAAAATGATTAAGAACATCATTACTTTACTTTTTAAATGTCTCAAATACTTCAATTTGTTTCAGAAGTAATATTCAAAGCATGACAAAATTAGCTTTAAAATAACTCAATTACTGAAAAAGCAGTATCTGTTTTCACCTCAGACTTTTTGAAACTCACATGTAATTCCATTACTTGACATATGATGCTTGAAGATAAAGCCAGGTACTGCTAGAAGCACTTACAATTACCAAAGATGCCAATAACAAAGTATTCATGCTACTTTAGTTACTTCAAAATACTCCTTAGGTCTTCTAGGATGGGGAGTGGGATAATTAAGGTCAAATTACAATGAATTGAAAAAAAAAAAAAACAAACCAAAAACCAAACCAAACCTGCACAATTCCTGGCGAAATTACTCATGTTCCTAGGAAGAATGATTTGAACAGGGTTTGTATAGGCTAGCTAGGCAGATTACAAACATATGTGGAGAGGGCTCTGTCCCTGAAGCCCATTCAAGCTAACAGCATTCTTTCTGCTGACTTAAATGGACTTTGGACCAGACGTTAAAACTGCTTTTATCTTCTGTATACACTGAATATGCAGTATGTACATATCGCACCAAGGAATACTATCATAAGACTAGATTTTCTTCCAAGAATATACTTCAAGATAATTTTTAAAGTGCAAAGTGCAAAAAAAAAAAAGAAAAAAAAGAAGAAAAAACATAGATTAGGATTTAATCTGCTGGCATGTCCTTGAATGGCATTGCGACATTACAATTGGAAGTATGTCTTCACTGTATGAGTTGTTTAGTGGAGGTTTTTACCCTTAAATTCTTGTATCACAGCTGCTTTATCAACGTCATGCTTATTAATTTTCTTTCATGGCTGCCTGAAGAGCCCAGAGCAGCCTGACAAGCAACAACTATAAGAAAATATACATTCACTTCCTTCTTTGCTAGCTGCAGCAAATGGAAGGCATTTATCGGATGAAAAGTAATTTAGAATCTGGGCATATATGATTATTTTGAAGGAATGTTTTATTATATGAATCTTTTGAATGATGAGAAACTTCTCTGGTTCTTGAAAATTTGTTCACAAGCAAGAGATCTTTTTTAACATATTTGAAAGGAAAATAGATGACCAATTTAATTGAGAAGGTAAACGGTGAGGTGTCTGATCTGAGATCTAACTCTGATTGTTAGAAAATACAATAGATGAAGAGTTTTACTTCACATAATATAATATTGTTATTTTACTCCCTTTCCTTCCTCTCAAAAAACACCTTTGTAAGTATAACTTCTACAACATCTGAACATGTTACTATACACACACTCAGTAATAGCACAGTTTTTATAATACTTTATTAACTGAACACACCACCAATATGATGAGCACATGAACTTTTATAAAATGTAGTTAAGAAAACGTTTTTCTGCATCTTAATTTTTATGTTCATATATTTCAGGCAGTGGTTTCAGTTTTAAAACAGGCTGTTCTAGGAAAAAAAAAAAAGGTAAGAGGTGCAGACTAAAAAACATACCCAAGGATATCACAGAACTGAAATGAATTTTGTGTTGAGGAATGTCTTTGTATATATGCTGGTTATGTCAACTCTTTCATTTACATGTTATAAATACTGTCCTTGTGTGAAAGGCTTCACTATGCATAATGTATTTTTCTTACTGAGGCAACCTATTAGCTGGCAGTGTGTTTGGTCTGAATAATTCCCCTTTACCTCCATTTAACAGATGTAGCTAACGTTTCTTGTCCTTGGCTACTGACAGGGCAGAGGGGTCCAGAGAGTGCTGCTCTGTTTGAGCAGCATTTTTTTCTCTCGGTATTTAGTATCATGAACCAGTGCTTAATTCACAAAACAATTGGCTCATACAGCAGAGATGGATAAGGAATGTGTGTCCTACTTCTGAAGTGGGCAGCCTGATGATTGCAGGCTCAGGACTGAAACACTGAGAAGACTAGGTATAAAATTCAGTCAGTTAATCTGGCATCTTTTTGGCATCTGTATTACTCTACATTATTTACATTCCATATTATTATTGAGTATAAACGCTTCAGGTCTCTATTCATCATATGTTCTGGTACCTTTAAAATCTGTAGGAACTAAATATTTTTAAGTGGTCAGCAACTCTAGGCACATGACAAAAAATCTGTGAGCTTTCTGAGCACATTTCACAACGATGTTAAAAATCAAAGTCACCTCTTTATCTCATCTTCAAAATACAACTTCAAAATACACCACTCATGCTGCGATTAATCTAAGCACAGATAGGCATCTGCAGTGTAGATGTGTATTTCAGGTACCAATTCTAGATTTTTTTTACAGTAGCATCCAATGCAGTTCCGGTGGAGTAAGTCTGGAATATGCCTATTTTTTTCCATTGACTGTAAAAGGAGTAGGGACTACTTCTATTACAAACATGAAGGGTAAAACAGAGAAATTCTAGATTAAGTTCCTGAACATATTTTTTCCTGCTGCTTACTGTAAGGCAAACCTTCGTCTCAACACTGGGACATCTGCACTTTAGTGCCTCCACATGTTGGAAGCTTTGTAAAACACTTAGTGATGAAATGTGCTACTGCACAAAAAGTAAGGTCTACAAACCTTGCCTGAAATTTCTTTAATTCCACAATATCCCATCTTCCAGGGTTTGTTATCCGTGGAATAAAATGACTTTAAAGGAAATACAAGTTGAGTATGATAAAATGACATAAAGCAACACACTGATACATTTAAATGTGGATAAAATGTGGAGAAGCCCAAAAAGCGGTTTATGACAATAAAACAAATTAATTCATTCCAAATGTTACGCTACAGTAGGTTATATGATTCTGCCAGATGTTTCTCTTTACACAAATTTTATTATGCCACAAAGGGCAATTTGTTTTAATGAGAATACTTTTTGAGGATAATATTTGTTCTGGAAAGCAGTACTTCTCTAGCTTCACTTTCTAATGAGAACAATTTCCTTTGATTCATTGGTGTTACCATTCTTTTGTCGACTCAGTCAAAACACCAATTAGCTGCGCACATGCTGCAAGAGTGAGAAATCAGGAGAATGCTGATTAGGGTCCCGATCCTGAAAACTCTTGAGCAATATCATTGACTTAGTGGAGTTCTTTGCATAAGCTGATTGCATAATTAGGAGCTTAAAAGATGCAAAATTAATGTATAATTCCAAGCAGAGGCTCAGATTCTTTGCTTCTCCAGGTGAATATACTTCTCAAGTCCACTTGGTCGCTATCTTTTTATGAGAAAGTTTAAGTACCTCTACTGTTTGGATTGTGTTATCTTTAGCTGTTTCTCTTTCCAGGGTATACTATTGCTGCGGCCCTTTTTCTTCAACATATACCCACTGTGTATTTGTCTCGTAAGTGTTACATATTATTCATCTAGTGCTTCAGATTTAGAATCTGAAATCTGTCTGATATATAGCTAGGACAAAAATCAAATATATACATACAAGTGTTCCCTTAAGTCCACCTATATCTCCCTGTATTTATTTGCACTCTTTCAAGCTGCTACCAAAAAGGCCACAGCAACCTAAATTATATGCTGAAAAGCTGAAGTTTAAAATAAGTGATTTTACTTAAGAAAGTGAAATTATTTCCATTCTGCTTTAACTTGCAGGGTTTTTTACATCTTCCAGTCGCTTTGGCCCATGCAGATTTTCTCACAAAAAATTTAAGTCGGTGTTAGGTCTAGAAATGGATGCTCGGATGTTTGAACAAGCAAAAGACAGCCTAGTTTTTCTTTCAGTGCACAAACGGGTCCCTTGAACTACTGTACGTTTTATGAAGTGTCTATCAGAAACTGGGATCCCACAACATTTCCACAGCGCATGTATCATACATAAACTCAGAATAGTTCGCTCCTTGAATTACCAGGGCAAATAAAATTGGTTTACTGCCTACAGAGTTATCTCTACAGGTAAAGCTCAGTTATAAACATATATATTGAAAATATATTATCTTTCAGTGAGCAGTGTAACTCACCATGTCAATTTTCACAACTTGATTTCTAAAGATTTGTCTTCTGATGTTGATTGTAATGTTGTAACAAAATTATACTGTCCTCTTGCCTCATGTTTGAATCATAAAAAAAATCTTGTAGAGAACAGATTTTAGCAAGCCAACATATAAACAGCAATTAAAGTGATAAAGGAGAGATTCTTCAATTTTTCATTTTAAATTCTAGTAACATGCAGCAAATGAAACAGAGCTACTGCCTCAGTGATGTTTTTGTATACAGTAACTCTAAGGAACCACCTGTAATAAGTTAACGCAGCTTAACAGCTTTATAATAAACTCAATAACATTATTATAATATGGGATTTTTGCTTTCACACAGAAATTAAGCAAAGCCATTAATCTGAAATTTTTCTTAGTTTCTCTGGGTAATTTTAGAAAAAAAACATCACTTACATAGCTCCGTAAGAATCAGCTTACTTACTACATAAATTAACAGGGATCTATTTGACATACATGACATTTTTTAATTTGTAAACAGGAATATTCTAAAGGTTGTTAAGAAATATAAACATCAAGCCTTGACAACTATGATTTAATAATAAGATCGCTGAAGCACAATTTGAAAAAAAAAACCAAACTGGATTGTTACCTCTGTTAAATCAATTTATTCTATTCTTCAATATTATCATTCAAAATGAAACATAGTTCATCTTTCTCATTCAAAATTTATCTCAGTGGTAGTTTTGTACTACCTAAGTAAATCTCATTTTATTTTATTACAACAGCACTCATTCATCCCAATCAGAATAAGGCTTATTATGCTAAGCAATATTAAATATATGTTAGATACAGTTCATTGCCTAAGTATTGTGCAGTATATAATCTAAATATATAAAACACTTAGTTCTATGCTTCTTTTTGAGTTGTCATTGAAAGCCTCATAGACTTCATGTGTTCTCCTGAATGGAGTTAGTGGATTTTTAGCTATGCAAACTCAATTGATAAAGGAAAATTCACTTAGGATATTTAAGACAAAACTTTGATGCATGCTATACATGTTATGATATGCAGAAACCTTGACTTGCATAGTTGATACCTAGAATTAAGTTTTCATTTCAGAGGAATAATAATTACATTTCAAAAGACTATCTAAAGACTCTATCAATTTCCAAGAGCACCTCCCTTACGAGGAAAGGCTGAGAAACCTGGGCCTGTTTAGCCTGGAGAAGAGAAGACTGAGAGGAGATCTCATCACTGCTTATAAATATCTAAAGGGCGGGTGTCAAGAGGATGGGGACAGACTCTTCTCAGTGGTGCCCAGCGACAGGACAAGGAGCAACGGCCACAAACAAACACAGAAATCCCGTCTCAACACGAGGAAAAACTTCTTCGCTTTGAGGGTGACAGAGCACTGGAACAGGCTGCCCAGAAAGGTTGTGCAGTCTCCTTCTCTGGAGAGATTCAAAACCTGCCTGGATGCATTCCTGTGCAACCTGGTCTAGGTGAACCTGCTCTGGCAGGGGGTTTGGACTAGATGATCTCTGAAGGTCCCTTCCAACCCCTACCATTCTGTGATTCTGTGCGATTCTAAACACAGTATTTATTCTAAATAAATACTATCTTTAAAAACAATAAATTTATCTATACATTACATATTTACATATACTATACACTATATTTATTTTAAATTGTTACATAAGATAACTTCATTCAGAATTATTTTGAGGGAAATACAGCATCCTTTTCTAAGTCAGAGCTGCTTTTGCGGGATCAGATTGCTTCTCTCTGTAAACTGCTGGCACACTTGATGACAACGTACATTTAATTAGATGCTGTGGCATTTGAAAAGGCAAAAAGGGGGCAATTTGATATCTCTCATGTCCCCCAAAATGTAGAGTCTATTTGTACAAAAACATGTAGAGAACATTGGCAGCAGAAATAAAAGAAATACTAATCAAAGGTAAAGGACCAGAGTCTGGTCCCAAATATGTTAATGTAAAATAATGTCTTTCAAGTCAAACAAACTATTCCTGATTGAATCAGTGCAAGATGACTGAACCAGAATTACCTTTTTTTATTCAATGGTTAATATCCTTTATACCGAATTTAGTGACAGGTTCCCTCACTGGTGACAAGTACAATAAGGAGGCTGCACCTAAAAATTAGGGGCTAACTTAGGGCCTAAACAACACAGACTGAATCCTCTTCTGATTTCTTCTGCTTCCTTTAGGGACGGCATTTGCAAGAGAATTAAGATCCTAGCAAGTAAATTAACTCTCACTACGTCTTGCAGTTTTCTCAGGGTTTGTGATAACATTACATGCATTTGCTATTTTTTCTGCAATTTCAACCTGAGAAGCTACATGAGTTATACGCCAGCAGTTATATGAATATTTAAGTGTC
>VUYV01000085.1:3829285-3853186 GCA_008711295.1 Anarhynchus alexandrinus | reverse complement strand
GAGCCAGGAGTTAATTTGCTAGGAATCACTAACCTTCAGAGGTGTCCCTGCTCAAGGGGAGAGTCACATGGCGTGCAAATTGGGCCCATCCTGATGGTAATATTTATTGGCTATATGGCTGCTAGTCAATAATATAAACAAGATAGATGTCTTCATTTTAGCTCTGGTATCTTGTCCTGCACTTTGGTTACCTGGATTTTTGGGTTTCAAAACCACCTTTTGAAATATTTTTCAAGGTGCCTTCACTCCCTTGCACATCATCCAGGGGCTTTCTAGCTTGCAAGTTCACTGCAAGGACATGAGGCCTGTCCCTCCTTAGTCAGCCTGAAAGAGAGTACAGCTAGGAGTCAAGTGTATCCATCACAAGCATTCACACTTGTGATGCATAGGCCATTTCAAACAACAAATCTATGCACTCACCACAATTGCAAATATTGAAGAAAAAAAGGGGACGTGTACACAGAAAAGGCAGGACAGTAAGAAATCCTGAAAAGATGTGGGAGAACCCTTAGTTTTATTCAACAAATGGAAATCTGTCCTGGTTTGAGGTAAAACAGAACCAATTTTCTGTTCAGTAACTTCACTTTTTAGCTAGGCCTATTCTAACTACTGAAATTAACAGCATATTGTGCAGACACTCTTCGCTCTCAGAGTGCTAAGACCTATGTTTATAGTTGATGCCAAGGAATGGTATGCAGAGACGCTTTTGCTTATGCTTATTGCTACAACGCCCAAGGCCAGCTAACTTTGTTACTTGCCCTGTTGGAGGGTTGGAAGCAGAAAAGCATAGAGGGGGTCACACTTGCGGAGCAGACACACCTGAGGAGCAGACAGGACAGGTGACCCAAACCTGACCAAGAGAGTATTCCATCCCATTTGCCTCATGCTCAGTATAAAAGCTGAGGGATCAAAGGGTCAGCGTCTTTCTTCAATGGCCGGCGTCCAAGGAGGACTCTGTCTGTTTGTGTGCCTTTGATCCTGATCCTAAATCCAGATCTGGAATCCAGTTCCTGTCCATCACTGAGCCCTGTCTGGGACTGCCCCAGTGCCAGCCAGTGATGTGGTTGTCATCCTGGGAGCTTGATATGGTTTTGTATATGTTTCATTATTTCCTTTTTTATTTTATTATTAATATTTCATTGAAGTAGTTTCGTTCCTTCTAAACTCTTAAGTCTCTCTCTCTCCCCTGCCTCTCTTTGAAGAGGTATGGGAGAGCATCTGTCGTTCCACCCAGTGGCCAGTTCAGCCCAAACCATAGGCTGTATCCCCACCACTGAGTTACACAGAAACATCTGCGTAGACAGTTGCAGAAGGTTTCTGCTGTTGTCCACAGTGCTTGAAGAAAATCTAGGCAAGATTTTGTAATGAAAAATCAGTGCTTTTCATTATAAAGGAAGCAGCATTGTGCAGGTGAAGCAATATCTACGCTGGCTGCAATTACTCCAGCTCAGACAATAGCCGGTGCCCATCATTAGAAGAGGAGGGTTAGAACATGCTGTCGGCATCTTCATTTCTAGGGATAGATGGAGATGTTCACCAGAGGCTAGACACAGGGAGGCTGTAGCCCCTGCCATGCCCCAGTGATAAGTGATAATGCCGCTATGAAGAACAGTTGTTTAAGCCTAAGCAAAACAAGTTTTGGTACTCTAGCTTGCCCATGGACTCTAGTTTGTCTCTCTGCCAACTGCTACCACAGACAAAAGGTCCTCTCTGCACAATGCACAATCCGACAGTGTTTAAAAGAAAATGTTATAGAAATTCAGAATCTCAGTTAGGTACACCAATAATTTTCGTGTCCTTGTCAGCATGGATATAATCATTCCGTGCAAACAGCGAGTTATTATTTAAGTTCGTATTTGTTCAAAAACTTCAAACATCTTCATATTGAGTTGAAAAGTAATTTCTGACAAAAGAGATTCAGCCTAATTTGCTTATTGGTCACTCTAATACTGTAGAATTTTAAAATGAATGTATACTTGCTCTCTCTAGTGGAGTACATTTACCATGGAATACATTACTGTTTTGTTGGAAGAACAATACAGCAGCTCACATGTCATCCATCAAGTTCCTGGAATGCATAGAGGAATGCTTCCTCATACAAATGTTAAATGTGCCAACGAGGAACGAGGCACTGCTGGACTTGCTACTCACAAACCAAGAGAACCTGCTTTGTAATACCTTGGTTATTGATATCCTCGGCAGCAGGGATCACAATATTGTAGACTTTGGGATGCTGCTGAGCATGCTGAAGGTTAGTGCTAAGACAAAGGTGTTAGATTTTAGAAGAGCAAACTTCAGCTTGCTCAGAGCTCAGCTGGGAGGGATTCCATGGGAAGCCTCCACAGAGGATAAAGGAGTTAGCGAGTGCCGGGGTTTTTCAAGAACGCTCTCCTGGAAGCACAAAAAAAGTTCATCCCTTTTAAAGATAAGGGAACTAGGCAGAGCAAGAGACCCCCTTGGGTTAACTGCAAGCTTCTGAGTCTGCTCAAAACTAAAAGAGATGCATGCCAGAAATGGAAAAGCAGAAGAATACCCATTGAGAACTACAAGAGCATTACCAGGGCATGCAGAGATGCAGTTAGAAAAGCGAAAGCTCAGCTCAAATTGCAATTGGCCAGAGATGTCAAAAACTACAAGAAAGGGTTCTTCAGGTACGTAAACAACAAGTGGAAAAAGAAGGAAAATATTGGCCTGCTGTTAAACAGAAGTGAATTAGTCACCAAAAAAGGCAGAGTTTCTCAACACTGTCTTCATCCCTGTCTTTAGCAGCACTGTTGGGCCCCAGGCCTTGGAAACAAAAATCCAGGTTGATGTAAACACAAACCCACTGGCAGTGAAGGAAGACTTGGTATGCAAACTATTACAGGAGCTTGACCCTTACAAATCCTGACAATGTCCACCTGAGGGTATTAAGAGAGCTGTCTGATGTCATTGCAAGGCTGCTCTGCATAATCTTTGAGAAGTCATGGAGATCATGGGACATCCCAGAAGACTGGAAGAAGGCTAATGTCATCCCCGTATACAAGAAGAGCTGCTGGTGGTAAATAGCTCTTTCTCGAACAGGCAGCCTGTCACAAGTGGTGTCCCCCGGGGATCAATACTGGGCCCAACGCTGTTTAATTTCTTTATAAGTCATCTGGATGGTGGGATCAAGTGTACGCTGATGAAATTTGCTGATGACACCAAGTCATCAGGGGAAGTGGACACTTTGGAAAGGAGAGCCACCCTGCAGGAAGACCTGGAGAGGCTGGAAGAGCGGGTTAACAAGAACCTTAGGAAGTTCAACAAGGGCAAGTGTAAGGTCTTGCACCTGGGAAAACATAATCCAGGAGTGCAGCGCAGGCTGGGACCTACCCAGCTGGGAAGCAGCTCTGTGGAAAGGGACCTGGGGGTCCTGGTGGACAATAAGCTCAATATGAGTGAACAGTGTGCCGCAGTGGCAAAGAAAGCCAACAGGATGCTGGATTACATCAACAAGGGCATCACCAGCAGAGATGAAGAAGTCATTATCTCACTCTACTCAGCGCTTGTCAGGCCACACCTGGAATACTGTGTTCAGTTTTGGTCTCCACCATACAAAAAATATGTGGACAGGCTAGACAGGGTCCAGAGAAGGGCCACCAACATGATCAAAAGCCTGGGAAGCTTGCCGTAGGAGGAAAGGTTGAGAGAACTGGGTTTGTTCAGCCTTGAGAAAGGAAGGCTTAGGGGAGACCTTATCACCATGTTCCAGTATTTAAAGGGTGGCTACAAAGAAGATGGAGACCCCCTTTTTACAAGGACTCATATGGAAAAGGTGAGGGGTAATGGGTACAAGTTACTTCTGGGGAGATTCTGATTGGATGCAAGAGGAAAATGTTTCACAATGAGAACAAACAGCCATTGGATTAATCTCCCCAGGGATGTGGTGAATTCCCCAACACTGGACACTTTTAAGATTCAGCTGGACAGGGTGCTGGGCCATCTTGTCTAGACTGTGCTTTTGCCAAGAAAGGTTGGACCAGATGATCCTTGAGGTCCCTTCCAACCTGGTATTCTATGATCCAACACACCAGGAATATCGTAAAAGCAAAATATTTCTAATGATTTAGGAACATCAGGATATGTGACCTGTGATCCAAAGGGGTTATTACAGATGGAAAAGCAGGACCTGTCAGTTACAGAAGCACCATAGAATTCATCTGATTTTCCAAATCATAAAGAGACATGACAATGTCTTACACAACAACATCACTGGACATTAGTGTTGGGGAAAAAGATTACATCAATACAGTCATTAGTTTAACTGTATGACACTGCTTTTCCTTTATGCAAAGGTAGGTAAACATGGAGCGTTGTAGCAATTTGACTTTCAAACATATCACTTGTCTAAATCAGACTTACTTTTTTCACCAACGATTTCCTTCAGGAAAACTACACTGAGTTTTAGAATTAACTTCGAAAAAAGCACTTTCAGGCTACAGAAAATGCCTCTCACATATTTTAGAAAGTAGTCAAAAGTGAAAATTCAGCACAACCCATGTTTCAGAGAGCCCGTTCACAGGAAAAAGGCAAGTTGGCATAAGGGCCATGCACCGTTTTGCAATGCTAGTATTTTCCTCTCGGAGTCCCCTGGGTGAGGAGGGCAGGTACACAGAGAATTTGACTGTTCTCCTCCAGTGGCACAACTCGAGATGAGCATAGGGACAAGCTTCTTGCTTGGCAATCTATGAATTAAATAGTTCATGTTTTAAAAGTAAAGCCTGCCAAAATGTAGATTCATCTAATTCCAAGGAAATTACAGACTGTTAAATTTGGTTTGTGTCCAAACTCAGGATGGGCAGTTCGGATATAAGTAGGAGAAAGGGAAGCCAGTGCAATAAAACACTTTCCTTCTATTGGTTGCTGTGTGAAGTAGCGTAAGACAGCACACTGAGGACAGAGCCACGCAAAAATGGTTTCCTACATAATCACACACACCTCAGATCGCAAGGACAGCCTTCTTTGACTGTAATACAGAAGGACACATTGCACACATTTCAAGTCCCTTTTTTTCCAAATATGCACAAAGAAAGAAATCTTGGCCCAAGGAGATGATGCTCCACCCTAAATATCCTTAGGCTATGTCTTGTTTGCGTATGAAGACAGAAGCACTGTTCTACTGACATGCGACTCTCTCCATGACAATGGCTAGAGAGGAGCTTGGGGTACAGCTGGAGTGGGTCCACAACAACAGAAACCTCTCTCACAGACAAGTAAGCTTTTCCTCCCCTCCACTCAATTAAAAGTTTAGCACGATTGCACAAAAGTAGTCCTCAGAGGCCTAATGGGAAAAAGATTAGGAGACAGTTTGCTCTGAGTAGCTTGCAGGGTTCTTGTTCAGTTTCAGTATCACCTAAATCCACCCTAGGAAATTTATAACTTTCCTGTGCCACTGTCCTTTCACAGTGTGTACCAGGATCTTTCAGAGGAGTCAAAACATATTTTCCTGTGCACAGATGATCTTGCAACACAAGTTGCTATAAGCGTAGCATCAGCTTACACTTTGCTTCAGTACCACCTATTAACTGGTTTAGAAAAATATTCCTGTTTAATAGTAGAACTTGGATACCTTAAAAACACGTGATACAAGTGTACTTGCTTTCCCCAAAGAAAAAGGCTCATTTATCTTTGTCTCCTGGAACTACTCGTACGGTTCAAAACCTCTCTGCCTAGAATGAAGCAGTAAATTGTATGTACCACCAACTCAGTTTTACGGAAGTTAGTAAGTTATAGCCCAGCAAAGCATTGCTCTCTCTCACCTGCTAATATACGTATCAATTTCATATACAAAGTAAGATATTTTGAAAACTTGATTGTGGCTTTGAATCCCAGCCTATCAAAGCATCAAACTGGGAGCAAGACGATTTTCCTGGTTTGTAACATAAACTTACACATTTTAAACTCGGAGATTTTGTGGTCTCATCTGACTTTCTTACATGAGACGATGTAGAATTAGACTAAGCAGTGCATCAAGTGCTTAACATCTGACAGAGCTACAGCAAGATTTTCTAAACTGATTTAAAGACTTAAAGCGATATAAGAGGTATGATTTTCCTCCATATTTTTAAAAAGGTAAAAACAGAGTCAGAGAGATACCTATAACCAGTCTAATTTAATCACTCTTCCTATTCCAGTCCTTGTGCCCTGTCCTCACTCTAATGCTGTGATCACGGACATCTATCGCAGTTATGTGCAATCTCTGTGCTCAAACTGTGACTGACATTTCTGGTTTCTGGACCAAAGTCTTATCTTGGATTAAAGGTTACATGTAATTTGTAATTAGGTTCCATACTTAATTCACATATTTATAGACCAAACAGGAAGTGGGTGACTGGCATGGAGAAAAGTCTGATTTTGGCTCATCATTATCTCCTCATATTGCTGTGTGTGTAACTGGTGTGTAATTTGGAGTGTACCTGAAGACAAACATGCCTTTGAATACCTAGTTTTATGTCCAGAAAGTGCTACAGCAGCTGGGTAATGGGAGCAGTTCCCTTTCTTCAACCTGACTTATAAAACAATCATGTCTGTAATAGGAGAGCAACACAGAACTAATGGCTTTAATTTCTGAAAAAGACAGAGGTTACATTTATAAGGTACCATTTGATTTATCAGAGGAAACTGGTGAGGGGGCACTTCATAAAACCTGTAATATGAACACACGTAAAAATGATAGGAGGGAAAAAAAAATCCAATAAGATGGTAGTATACAGCAAGTAACCAAGACCTGTGGCATTTGTAAGAAGTGGAATACAAATCCCAATTAGTATTTTCACCCAGTGTATTTTTTTTCAGATTCAACATTTAAATTGAACCCATCTCTGGGTGTGAATAATAGTTCTACAGGTATCACTGTAGAATGAGAAAGAGGTAGGTCTGTGGACATTTCGTCATCAGACTCCGCTCTGTATGGTTACTGACTGGTTATTCAAACATGTTTGCAGAAAATAAGTATGAAGTTCAACTTTGGTGGATGATCAGTCTTCATGCACCATTTAAGCACATCATTTTATTTCAGAGTGATACTGATTAAAACAATTCATGGGCAATCGTAGTCTTGCTCTGACTGGAAAGGAAGGAGAAATGTGACCCTATCATCAAACAAAGCACGCGCTACAGCGAGCGGTGCTAACATGGGCAAAAGCCTGCAGGGGTGCCTATTTCCATGCCTGATTAAACGCATCTTACTGGTATAATGCCTTCAAATTTAAAAAGCTTAATTTTAAAATCACAAGATAATTGTTTAATTGTGGTATTTGTATTCCCTGTGATGAACCATTTCTAACACTTCTGAGAAAATAAAATCGTCTGAAAGCGTCCACGACAAATCTGTTCTTTTGTGTAACTGTGGGGCTCAGAGTTTAGCCCTAAATGGCTGAATTGAAGATTCACTGACAGATAGGACTACACATACTATGTCCAGTAGACTTTTCATTCTAAGATGTACATAAATCACCTTCCTTCTCAGAAGCTTAAGATCCCTGAGCTGTTTTCACAGGCCAGTCAGGTGCTTCTGATTTTTCTTTATAGCAAGCTCCTTTGAAGGTAGTTCAGGAACATGAGCTGCACCGCTGCTGAATTTTGTCTGGCAAGCAGTGCTGTCGCTTTCAAAGGGAGATATATCCATGATGAATTGGTTGGACTCTCATGAAAACAATATACTCAAAGCATTTTGAGTAAGCGGGTGATTCTCAGTGCTCTTTTAAATCTTCCTATTTCGCTAAAACACAAGCCACCTGATAAATACATGTACGACAGAAGTAATTACAGGCAAATTGCTGGAAATGCCTATCAAAGCTAATGACAACACTAAAAGATGCTAAGGAAAAAAGATGCTACTGAATAAATACATGAGTAAATTTGGGATAAACAGCTGGATTTGCACAAACGGGGTGTTTGTACATTGCTTCATAAAGAGCCTCCAGAGACAAACAAAACACAAGCAATTACAGGCAACTGAAGGTAATCTTTAATTCTTTCATTTCACCTGTATGAAACTTGGCACACAACTTTCAAACGCAACTAAAGTCTACTGTGAGACTGCGTGCCTCCGGGCTATTAGTTATTCTAGTGGCAAAGAAAAAGGGTGTAAGAAAAATGCAAATTCAGGCCAGCAAAAAAATTTGTCATCTCATACAGCAGCTACAGGGATTTTGGTACTAAGGTATGCAAATATCATGGCTCTCCGTTTAGTCTGAATAAAACCATCTTAGAGCAATACAGCTACAGGACCAGCAAGTCCAGTGCTGTTCAGCATTGTCACTCCCCTACACTGAGCAGCAGTAGTCAGCCTGGGAGTCACACCATCAATGGGAGGCCCCAGAAACACCCACATCCAGTACTGATGAACAGCTGTGGTAGAACAACACTCAAGAGAACAATCGCCACTTAGACATAACACGCCAGTGATGCTGTGTGGGTCTCTTGGATCAACACACCACCCTTCAGCAAGGCCTGTCTGTCCACTGTCCTCAGCTGTAACGCAACCCATGCCTTTCCGTCTCATCTTCATCTCCAGCCCGCTGCCTGGGAAAGTTTAGACAACCTGGTTAGTACTTTTTTGCTGTGAGCAGGTTTTTCAGGGTTCTATGGCTTACATACAGCTGTCTAATTCTCATTTTTCAAACACGTGTACTGGCGTTCCTTCCCTTTATTCTTCTCAATGGAGGAATCTAAACCATCTCCTAGAATTGCTGCCAATGACCTTTCTCCAGATGTCCTTGTCCCAGAGTCCCAAGGACGCCACATACAGATGTACAGATTATGCGTCATGCCCAAAGATGCTACAAAGCCTGCAACAACATGTGGTTTTCCAAGTATCTGTGGTAAACCCATCCACCCTCAAAAGACCAGACTTGAGATGTAATACAGCAAAGCACTGCAAATGAAGCCATAGCATACAACAAAAAGCCATGCAGTACAGATCTAAAAGCATTACTGATGTCACAGGTCTGTCTAAGACTTTTTTTTTTTTCTTCTTTTTTTAAAGAAATTTTCTCTTTGGGTAGTCAGAAACTTTTTCATGGCCATTTAACTCTGTACCAGTATTTTAAACCAAATAATTATTGCCTAATCTTGGTATGTTCTCCACTGATGTAATCATAAGATATTGTTGTAGTTCCTCAATTTTAATTTTGTTAATCTAAACAAGCCTAGAAAAGTTATTCAAAGATCTTTTCAACAGATACATATACTGTCCTTTCTGTAAACAGAATAGTAGCTCTTTTGTTCATCCAGTCCAATAAAGGGATATATATTTTTAAGGTGACTGCTTACAGTAATCTAAATGAAAGCATACCAATAGCTTTTACAGTATTTCTTTGATTATGCCAGAAAAGACCATGCCTTGGTACATGAAAACTGCACTAGTTTTCTCTTGGCAGTGGCACATACGTGAGTCACAGCCATAGTAAACTACAATTACACACAGGCTTTTTTTTGCTCTTCCATAACTTCCAAATGATGAACTACAGAAGTTCTTGTTAGCAGTCCCTCAGGACATGAATTTATGCAGTGCGTCTTGTAATATTAGGATCCAAAATACATTTCCTTGTGTAATTAAGTTAATCTTATTTTTGTTATACCAATTGAAAGGCATTTAGTTCCCTGTTTATATAGACACAACCCTGACTTCTGTTTTATAGCATCAGTTGAAAATTTCAAACACACAGAGGATTTGCCCCTAACATTAATGAATATTTTAATCAGTATTAAACTCCAAATCTCCTTTTAATATCCCTACTGCACTTCTGCCTTTGAGTTTTATACAAGACTTGCAAGGGAACAAAGTCAAAGAGTAGATGGACCTCAAATTTACATTGCAGAGATTTACCTTGAAAGGAAAGCTTTGTGACTTCATTATATGCATGTTGACAAGAGCTATTAAAATGTATGGAACTATATGTCACTGCATTATCTTCACATCATGTTGTGTTTATACAGTAGCAAACGTACTCCATTTCTGTTCAGATATTTAAACTGTAAGCTCTTTGGGTCTAGCGTTATCATTTTGCTACATGATTTCACAGTTTTTAGACCCAAGAAGACAATGACCGTGACTGGATACGAAGGCCACACATTATACAAATTATCCATTAAGAATTTAGGGAGTCTTTCTTTGGCATCAAACCAATGCCCTGATCATTTACATATTTAAAAATCATCACCATGGTTGAAAAAATAAAAAAGTAAATGTGTCTCTTACCCACAAATAACTAACAATTAATTTTTGCATCTGAATTTTCATTAGTGATCATCCTCTAAATTACTGTGTAAATCTACCTCAGTGATGCTGTTAAACACAGTTCACCAACACCGAACAATTATGTCTCCAGCATTAGGCAATTAGTCTAAAGTACTCACATAACACTTTCCCTTACATATGAGTATTTAGGATTCTAACCTAATATGTATCTACTATACCTTCAAAATTGATGTTTCTTAGTATTTTTAAGGAAAAATCAGTAACTTCAAAAGCAGACAATGCTGTCTTGAGCAGCCATCTGACAGTAATATGTAGACTGCAAGACAAAGACTCCAGAAATTTTTGTAACTTTATGTTCCTACATTACTATATGACATTAGACACTACCACTCCCATAAGTTTTACTAAGCTGGAAACAGCTTGGAAGATGAAGGAAAACAATCTCTAAAAGCTAGAGAAATATAATTACAAGTGTTGGCTGGCTCTGTGTTTTTAATGTTTTCAAAGACTGAAATATAGTGTCTAAAATTAAAATACCAGTTTGAGCTGTCAACAACGGCAACACATGTAGGTAAAACTATTTCTCATATAACAGTATCTAAACCCTGCTTCTTTCTGGGTTTTGGACGCAAAACTGAGTGACAGAATTCATGCTGTAGTCGTATTGAAACATCACCTCCAAAAGCACAGATATTTCAAAGTTTTTCTACTCTATCTTTTTGTAAAATAGACTTTTTAAAAGCTTACAGTGTTAAAAACAAGCACATATATGAAAAAACAATGTTTTGATAATATTTCTTTTGCCAAGTTTAAAGTATGTATCACATAAAGACATTAGAAACTGATACTACAGTATTTCATGAAATCAGAAAAGGCTAGAGTCAAACATCTGCAAATTTAATGTTATTATATATAGGCACTCTTATAACTGCCATCATCTACTACTTGAAATAACGAAACTAATAAAAAAACCTTATCTTAAAATAAGCAGCAATTTATACTGGAAACAAACTGAATACGTATGGCAATCCTGTGCACTATTTGAATGAATCTATTCAAATGATATTTAAAAATAATAATTAAATCATCAACATTCTCAAATTTAAGAAGGAAAATTCCTTAAATAATCCCCGATTATATATGGTATGCAACTAATACAATTAATAACATGCTTATGCTTTTAATCAAGTGTTGGCTTTTTTTTTTTATTAAAAAAAGCATACACAGAAGAAAACGCAAGAGAGAAAAATTATCACAAGCTGAAATGCTAAGCTTGTGTGGTTTCCTCACTGCATTCTAGAAAACAATTACCATGCAATGGACAGGCTTGGGTCCTGTCATCATTTTTACTCCTCGTTGTATCTTTTGGTGAGATCTTCCCAATTACATTCAAAATATGAATATGCTACTAAGTATAAAATGTTTTCAACGTTTTTTTTTCTGTTACAGATGGTGCTAACACATTTGAAGGATTCTCTCTCAGACTGTCTATTAAAGTCCACAGGCCAAACAACTTCAGACACTTGAGCTTTCCAATGTGAAATTGTTGATGCTATCAAAATTCTTACTGTAATCATACCTTACATCCCACACAAGTTAATTACTTTATTATTTTAGAGTATAGTAACCATTCTGGGTATAACAGGGGGCGGGGGGGGGGAAGAAGCTTGGTAAAATTTCTATTAGGAAGGATTAATATCAGTCTGGAATAGCTCAGAGTGTCAGTCTTACACAGGGATGTATCTTGGAGACCCAGCTTCCTCTTATCCCTGTGTTCATCAAGCTACTGGCAATTTTGAATTAATGTCAAAATGGAATTCCCAAGGGGTTTTTGCATTCTTAAATGCAAAAAAATGTTACCCCTTAGCACTTCCATTATCAAAGATCTATAGCAAAGAGATGAGAACTACAGGTGGTCTTGTAAAGTATTTTCAGAGTAAGACGATAGTGACAGGTATTTCACACTTAATTATTGATGCATTTGAGAATGAAAATATATTACAGAGGTAAAAAACACTGATAAGGGGACAATCCATTTGTTGGAACTGAGTATGCAATTTGAATGTGGAAATTTTATCTGTGTTTAGAATGAAAGGAAGTTATCTGACCTAAATGTTTATGGTTTTCTTATGATTACTGTCATCGGCAAAAAAAAGCTGAAACATAAAAGTTACCTAAAGACTGGAAGATTAACACAGCATTTACTAAACACAGTAGGAACACCAGCCTAGTGATGCCTGTTCATTCTCAGCCAGCATCGCACCAAACCCCCAATCCGAACCAATCTGATACTCAGTGTTGCTGTTTGTGATAATTTCTACATGCAGTCTCCCTGGTGTNGGTTTTTTTTTTTTTTTTTTTCTTCAGATTAGAGTTTTTCCATGAAGTTATAGATGTAGTCAGACAATGGAATGAAAAAACCCCCAACACCTTGCTACCGACAGCTGCCAATTTTTTTCAAAACTAAAAATAATGGCAGGACCCATTCCAGTAACTGACAACGGAGGGCAGCAGAGGTTCCCTAACTTCCCCCCGCATTACATGCTCTATTAACAGAGCAGACGAGCCTGCCTTTTAGCCAAAACAGGCCATCGGCTCTATGCTTCCCATGTTCCTACAACATATTCACACCTCTCGAATCAGGGCACTGACGCTGTGCCCTTCCCCTGAAGCCTTTATGGAGCGGAGACGGAAGCTGCAAGCCAAGATCTTTTTCTTTCCCTCGGGAGCATCTAAAGCTCTCTTCTATTGTACAGGCATCTATCTTGTGGCAGTTATAATATTATTTGAGGTTATCTCCCTATCTGTCTTATCTGCACCCTTTTTCACAGGAGAATTAAACTACTCTATGTGTGGGGCAAAAGCCTGCATATATGCAGCTAACTCACAGCAGCAAACATCAAGGCCTTTTTAGGATGAGCCATGTCATTTTAGAGCCCTACATACCAAAGGAATCAAGCAATGGCTTGGACTGCTTTTGCATTGTAGAGCACCTATTAGTTTTCTGGAAATTTTAGGCTAGACCAGATGAGTAAAAGGGTTTCCAGTCTGCCCACGAGATGTTAAATATAAATAGGCAGCCATTCCAAACATTATGAAATTAAACGTCCTCCTCTATTCTGCACAATAAAACCAAATTGCTACAATTGTGTCATTAAACGCCAAACGCAGCTAGTATGAAAAATTGGAGCAGCCTGGAGATTTTTCTCGGGTTCTGTCAGCAGGACACATCTGCCTGCAACAAGGAATACCTATATCCATATGCTTTCTGTCAGCCGCTATGACAAATGCAGCACAGTCTTTGTGCTTCCAGCAAACAGAAAGAGTAAATGATATATAAAGCCCCTCTTTGTTCTGATTCACGGATAGAAGGCATTACACAGACAAAGAAAAATGTAATGTCTGCATGCTGATCGGGGATATTCAAACACTGCAGCTGTGAGCTGATTTAGAAAAAAAACACTGTTTTATTTTATATTTATGGTTTGAATCCAAAGCNTCATAGGCCAGCAGCAAACTGTAAATTCCCTGGAGTAACAGGTGGAAACCGCGAGGCGGCTGGTTCAGGGGGACTGCTCTTTCTTTCTAATGATCTTCTAGAGGTGTAGGACTTCCCTATCATTATGTCTAAAAGGCAAAATTTGTCTTCCAAGTGACAATGCCAGAGAACCGTACGATTATCATTTTTGCAAGGCTCAGCTTCCTATATTGCGATGAAGGAAAGCAAAAGGCCATGCCAAAGTAAGGTCTGTCTTGTGCTCCTTCCTACTTGCCCTATTCCCTTCTACTTCCCACATTCCAGCAGAGAAAAATTGCAGGCTTCTATAGAAACATATGCTGATGTTAGAAAAACATTTTATACAAATGAATATATCAGAGGAAATTAGCATTATTAGGTTCACCCCCAAATGAAAGGTAGAATTCATGTCCCTTGAGTCCTCTAGATAATTAGAGGAAGATAAGCAGCTCCTAAAGGAAATTCTGACCCACTAGATGTCTTATAGACTTATCTTACAGCAGTGTCCATAAAGTCCTTCTGGTGATACCAGACATATTTAGTTGACTTGACACTCTAGGTGACTAAGTTAGATTAGATGTTTCACCTTACCCTTTTTAGATGGCTAAAATTAAGAGTTATTAAACCTAACAAAACATTAGGCTTTTAAACTCATACATCATGTTCATCACTGAACCGCTATTTGTTTGTCTTGCTCTGTTCCAAAGCTGACTTTAGGTAATTGACAAACATGCAATTTCAGAAATAAAATTTCACAACTGTTAGGCAACTGTGGCAGCAATGAACACTCCAGAATAACACCACTGAAATAGGAGGTGCTATTGGCTGTGTTATTACAGGGACTGTTTCCATAAAACTCCTATAAAATCCATATGCACAGTAACCCGTATTTGCAAGTAAAAACAGTTGCTGATGTGTGCAATTGTTTATTCTGAATACAGAACAGACATCTGCATGGGCAAATGGATGTGCATGCAAATTTCCTCCCAAACTTACAGGCAGGTTTGATGCAAAGCCACAAGGCTTTTTGGAATATTCCTGTTGATCTCAGGGATTTTGCCCACAGATGTTATTTCCACGCCATTGACATTACTCCATTGCTCCTAAATATCAAGAGGCAGCTTAACTTTTCTTTTACTTATAGCACAGTTAAACTGATACTGAGTCAAATCAAGCCTAAATACTCTTAAGAAGGGATCATCTCAAGAAGTAAGCTTGATAGTCACTACATAATTAAGTATGAATCGTACTGTTACGTATCTTCTCCTGCAGTGGATATTTGCAAGCAACAATCAGGGACTTCCCCCCTCCCCCCCCCTCCCTCTTCAAGGAAATCTGTTACATGACAAAAAGCTCCAAACTTTTAAAATCCATGTGTATATGTTAAAGCTTTCCACTAAAAAGAAAAAAACAAACAAACAAAAAACCCTTCATAAATCTCAAACACCTTTCACACTTACATTTTGCTGCTGCTGCTGCAGGATCAAAATAACTAAGAGTGAAAAGAAAATATTCTGAAAAGCTTTTGAATTTTATATTGTGTTCACATTGCAACGGGTTTGGTTTTGTTTAAATCCAAAGGTTGTCAATAATTAGAAATCTTCCAGGTTGTCCTCAGACAGAAGGGTACCACCAACTCTCTAATACCATTCAAAGAACCAACAAACACTTGATGCATCTCTGTATTATTTTGCTACTATACAGGGTTTTGGGGGGCCTTGATCTAGTGTTCTGTGGGCACAGGGGCATCTTCTGCTTAAAATGCTCCCAGTCACCACAGGGCAGCCTGTCTGTGTGAACCAGGTTCAAATTCGTGGTAAGGTCTCAAACAGAACTGAAATATGGCCAAACAAGCAGCAGTGACCTCGGGCACTTCACTGGGTGGCTGATCAGCGGAGGAATGGGCACTTGTTTTGCTTTGCCAAATCCTCTCATGATTTCTCTTGAAAACCTAAATTTTCCATTCTTCTGGTTTAAGCCACCACACTTTAATAAGATGAGTTGTTGTAAGGATCATAGAATTGTCTAGGTTGGAAGGGACCTTTAAGATTGAGTCCAACCGTCAACCTAACACTGCCAAAACCACCACTAAACCATGTCCCTAAGCACCTCATCTACACATTCTCTAGGCAGCCTGTTCCAATGCTTGACAACCCTTTCTGTGAAGAAATTTTTCCTTATATGCTGTCTAAACCTCTCCTGGTGCAACATGAGGCCATTTCCTCTTGTCCTATCACTTGTCACTATGGAGAAGAGACCAACCCCCGCCTCACTACAACCTCCGTTCAGGTAGTTGTAGAGAGTGATAAGGTCTCCCCTCAGCCTCCTCTTCTCCAGGCTAAACAACCCGTTCCCTCAGCTGCTCCTCATAAGACTTGTGCTCCAGACCCCTCACCAGCTTCGCTGCCCTTCTCTGAACATGCTCCAGCACCTCAATGTCTTTCTTGTAGTGATGGGCCAAAAACTAAACACAGTATTTGAGGTGGGGCCTCACCAGTGCCGAGTACAGTTGGATAATCACTTCCCTAGTCCTGCTGGCCACACTATTTCTGTTGTTCTTGGTTTGCTGATTGATAAGGTTTGAAGCATTTTTAATTTGCATTCAGTTACATGTAATCTGCAAGGGGCTAGAAGGAATAATTTATAAAGGAGATAAATTTGTATAGATTAGCCAAATGCCTACTGAGTGAGAATATAGCTATCTATAAATATTTAGAACACTTATACAGCACGGAAAAATAAATATTGTTGAAAAGAACACATTTAGTAGGCCACTGAAGTATAACTAGGAATAAATAAAAACAAGCAAAGAAAAAGGCTGAGAACACAGAGGAAAGGCTTAGCAGCATAGTCAGGTAAACAGAAAAAGGTCATAGCTCTGTATCTATACCTCTGTCATCACTCAGTCTAAGTTTATAATCTCAAACATACTATGCATTAAATATAAGATGATAGCTAACTAGTTAGATTAATGACCTTAGTGGGTCCATGTGCCTAATTTTCAGCTGAGCAACTTGGGACATACCTTGTCTCCCTCCATTTACACCACCCACGTTAAACTAACAATAAAACATACTTATTTATCTTTCCTCATTCTGTGTAATGTATTTATATTTTGTCTTTGGGTTAACATGTATTTAGCTACAGATTAAGACCGGTATCTACAAATGTCTGTTCTTCCTATATGTTCGAAAGCTGTATCTGGTTGAAGCGGCATACCAGCTCACACCTTATTAAAACAGATGTTGCTACACTTCGAAAATCCTTTTATATTAACGGTATGCTGAAGGTGTCAATGCATCAATGTACTGCTTTATATTCCTATCACTCGGTGTAGAGAAACCTGTGTGTGCATGTATACACACACACACACATACACATGTATGTATATACACACACACTATATATATACACACACCTCAAGTAGGTGTGTGTGTACCCACCACCTACCCTGGAAAAGAAGGAAAACAAGCTAGATTCATTGTTGTTAAAATTTTGGCACAGATTCCATTCTACCTCCCAATTCCAACAATTTTAGAGGGGAAAAAAAGCATTGCTCTCATACTGAGTAAACTGTCATAATAAAAAATGGTTAAGCACAATTTTGCGAGTCTTTCCTATGAAATTCACACTGCTTTTGCGGTGAGTTTTTTCCCCTCTTTCCTTAGTGGGGGAAAGAAAATCACCAGACAACATGACACAGCAAGTGGACGTTTATTTAGTGGACCAAGTGGGAGATGGGCTGCATCGGGGAAAGCTTTACACTTGCACAGATGTACAGGTGCGGGTGACTGGGACCTGCCCCACGCACTGTGTGGCCAGTTGGCACAGAGAAGCCCTGGGGATGCCCACACTCCCTCCCCATCGGTGTTGGCACCAGCTCCATCTCAACACACAGCCTCCCACTGCACACACTCTGCTCTACGCCACGTCAGACATCTCTGCATGGCAACGTCATACACACACTCGCTTGACTGTTAACGGGGGGTTTAGCTGCCAGATGTTGCCACATATTACCAGTGAAACCAGTGCTCACTGATACCATGCTGCATTTTCCAAAAACAACCTCTCTGATATCGGATATGCCAAGAAGATCTACAGGCAACCCAGGCTTGCACTCAAGCCTTTCCTGATGTTGCAGGAGGAGCTCATCTTGCACAAGGAGACTGTCACAGCAAGTCTTAATGAGAGAAGTCTGCTGGTTTTTTAAAGAAATTAAAATTGTATCCCCTCAAGAAGCAATCACCTAATTATTGAGCTGTATCATATCCTTACTTCTTCCCAGAAGAAAAGCAGAAAAGATTGTGCAGAGAGAACCTTTGCAGCATCTGAATACTTCCATCAGTATTACTTTCAAACTTTTCAAAATAAAAAGATAAATCTAATTACTCCTCAATTTTCCACTTCTGGAAGAAAAGAAGTTTGAAACAATAGGAAAGGGCTAAAAAAAAATGAAAGAAATGAAAGTGCAAGTGAACAATGGCTGTTTCTCCACTAATCATCTCATGGGATTTTTAGAGAGAGATGTTAGGAGTATACTCTGGGAGTAAGAAGCATCTCTTTGGTCTCCCAGAAGAGCAGTATTTTACTGACATGAACTCTTATCTCTGTTATTTATGGAGGTCTGGATGGGGTAATTAATCTATATGAAAAAATGTTTTTGGGTTGTTATTTTAATTATTGGAGTAATGCATACTTTGTACAGTTTTCTTTTTAAAATATGAAGTCTAAAATCTCTGTAGTACAGACAAACAGCTCTGAGAGAGAGCTTGACTTCATATTAATTGATCTACTAAATCATGAAGTGGTTATTGCCGGTATATATTTAAAAATAGATAATAAGATCTTAATCACTACTTTTAATCTTGAAGTTCTGCTTTCTTAGGTAATAAAGACTGTAATCCTATGTGGTTTATGCCTTATCTCTTATCTCTGAAACTTATTAGATTCCCTCTCAGACAAGTTTGGTTTGTTTTCTTTGTTTTGTGTAAGTATACCTAAAGACATACTAGAATATCAAAGAGAATTTAGAGTTTTGTACAGTATCTTTAGAAAACTTGTGACTATTTAAAATAATCCAATTGTTCTCATAAAATCATAATCATTTCCATCTTAAGTCCTCATTACGTGGAACACGTCAACTCTACTTTATAGAAACTTTAATAGGAATGAGACCAAAACAAAATTCTAGCATAGGTAGCCAGCTAAACTAGACAACATTTCAAGTAAAATGGTTCTCTCTCTCTCCTGTGGGCCCAGCCTGAACAAATATATATATATTCATTGCTGTTGCTGTTTTTCATTTGTTAGCATGTGTTAAATTCATGAATACGTGGCAGAAGTATTCCTGGCTGAAAATTAGTTCTATAAAGCATGATTTTATCCTATACATTTGCGCCTAGTGTCCAATCCTTTGGTTCGCCTGCTATTTTGACCTTAACCAATGAATTCCCAGGTTATGATTTTGCTAAGTAATTTACTGACAGAAGTTAAAAACCAGTTATTTGACCTTTCCAGATTAAGTGAATCTTAATTAAAGTATGAGCAATTAATGTAGTAGTTAAATTTTCCACCTTCCCTTATTGATTTCTTTTCCCCCTACTTCATTACTTTTATTAGTACTAGTTAATTTTTGCTTGTCTCAGAAGTTAATTTCCAAATTTCAGAAACCAACATAGAAGAATTTTCTGCGCTGATGCTGTGAGGTGAATTTTACAACCAAAGATCATTATGATTTCAGTCTGATTTCAGGGAAAGACAGTTCTACAGACTGCAATGAAGAACAGATTGTTCCATAGATAAAAGACAAAGCCCAAAAGTATACATGATGACAGCTGCAAGTAAACCAATATATTTTAAGTCTCTGCAAAACATCAGGTTTTCTCAATTGAGTAATGGAGTAAGAAGTTACGGGATATATATCATACGAGTATGTTTTCAAAGTCGTAAAGAAAACATCCACGTTTCATAGCACTAACACTACTGCAGTATACCAGAATACTTCCTATTTGGTATGGAGACCATTCAATAAAAAAAGGTAACAAAATTTATTGCATTCAAACAAATTTATGGAATTTAATCTAAATATTTTTAAGTGTTTCACAGAAGTGTATTATACCCCAGCCTTTAATGGGCAAAACTACATTTTACACACTTTGAAGAGAAAAATCCTGACTCTACTGAAGATGATGACAAACCTACCAAGAATGCTCAGACTTTCAAAGGAAGTTGATATTATTGACCCAAAAAGAGACAGAAACAGACAAGGAAATCCCATTCTTCAATTCCTAGTCTTATCTAAAACCACTACAATACAAACAACTTACTGGCTATTTTATTTGTGTGTCATCAGCTGAACCAAGAAGATGGCCATCCTTTTGTCCCATTGAAGCACATGCTTCCATTGCACTTATAAATTGTTAAAAAGATACTGTTGCTACCAGAGCTGTTAATTTAAAACAAGAATCCACTTAAAGTTTTACTGACTGATAAACCTCCATCCCCCATCATCTCTTTATGAAAGGGATTGGACAAATCAGACTGGAAACCATTAAAAGTACTAGCTCAAAATGAAATGGAAGGGAATTTTTTCCTGACATGTTTACTCTCATTCTTTAACACTTTTATGTTAAAAATAAATTGCATGTTTCTTGTCTTAGATAATAACTGGTGGATTAATGCTTTTGGGAAACTACAGCTAATCACAAAACCAGTTAATGCAGACATAGTCCTTCTTTAGACTAGTAACTTAATTTGATCCTTTATGGGCAATCAACTGTTACCATCCTACTGGAACTACATCCATCTAAGCACCTCTAAGTAAATTAAAACATTCAGTGTTTTTTAATGCATGCTTTATGTTTTAGTAAGGTATGTGAATTTTCTTTAAAAAGGGTATAATCTGCTTCTGTAAAATCCTTTAGCTCAGAGTGGTGTTGTGTTATGCCAAAACTCCATTGTCCTGAAATTAAGAATCAAAATCTACTATGCATTACGCAGTACAGGAAGTCAGTATTATTTCTAAGGAATCAAATGAGTAACAGAACAAAAACTTTCCCAGATTCCATAAATAACCGGATAGTCAATGGTTAGGCTTACAAACTTGCTACTTAAGGTAAAGTGAAGTGCGGCCTCGCTGGCATCTACCGTATTACAGAGTAAACTGCTGCTGTTGTAAAGATGAGGCAGATGCACACGTTTTGCAAACTCACTCCCCATTTTACATGCAATAGCACACCGAAACACAAACCTCTCATTGAAATGCTATATGTTGGAATTTATTTTAGGGTAAGAAAAACAATTTTGCTTTGCAGTTTCTAAAACCAATACAGGACATTCTATAAAACTACCTGCCTATTGAATTCTTGGTCTTCACCTTTGGAAAATGTTAAATATTTCTAATATTTTCATGAGTTACAGTACTTGTGGTAAGAAATACAAAGACACATGATCCAGACCCTTTCTTGACTAGAAAATGACTTGACCTTCAGAGTCCTACTTTAGTCTTAGACACAGAAAGCAGGAGTGAGGCAACTAAGTCCCATCCAAGCCTCTTTTCAACTTTTTGTTTAGAAATTTAGATTCCATTGAGTTTTCTATGATTTTTAAGTTATGTAGGACATTTGGAAGGTGGAGTGCTTGTACTCCTGGATGGAATTTTCTGAAGCATTGTTCATATTGCCACCATGTGTTTGCTCTGGTGACATCTTTAATAAAGCAACTATTCTTTAAGAAAGGGGTCGTGGAGACAAAAACAACTGATGTCACTGGCTGGAGCTGCACTCAAGGGGACATGCTAATTTATCTCAGTTGATTATTTTATTTACTCTGTGTTTTCCTGTTAAAGTGGTATGGGATTGACTGCTTTATTTAGAAGCTTTCTTCTCCTAGAAATTAATTTTACTTAATTGTTGATGTTGATCAATAAATTTTGTATAGAATGAGCCGGTTTTTAAGTTACTGTTACAACTAATAGCAAGATGTCGGGAAAGCCAACTAGGTATAATAGAAGCTGTGCTTTCTAAGTGAAGATACAAGCATACTCATTTATTCAAAACCAACGGAGAGGAAACAACATACCAAGTGTCATTACCATTAAGTTAACATTACACACGCTATCTTTGATGCTGAAATGCCTGAGTAGGGAGACCACATTTTCTCATAAGTATTTAGAGGTAGTTTCTGTCCACTCATGTACAAAATTCTACTTCAAGTTAAGTTCTTTACATAGTATGCAAAAGAAAATTTTCCCCAGAGAATATACGCTACTCTGCTTTGAATTACTACAATTTTTTCAAGTTTGCTTCTTTTTCTGTTCTGGGAATGTACAGCTATCTTTTCAATGCATGATCATTTTCGCCATGTTACACTCATCCAACCAAGAACTCATTTTTGATTTACATCAAGCTTTAGATAAATTCCTGGGGTGATTTTTCTTCCTGAATTCACTGGGTTTCAGCCAAAAAGCATCACTTGCTATATTTAGGTGGTATCACTTGCTATCTTTAGGTCATTTAAACTACTAGGAGGAAGGGGAGAAGATTTCTGAAGCTGCTGTAACCCTTGAATTTTTTTTTTATGTATCTGCATGTGTCACAAAAAAAAAAAATGCTACAAGATTTAAAAATCAGCCTTTACAGTAGTAGAGATCCCATCAGAAAAAAAAAAAAATACAGGAAACAATCTTCCATTACTGATACATTTGGCAATTCAAAAAGCACTAGGAAATTACTTTAGTTGTCGAGTAAGCGGTATCTTTCATGTGGGGAAGGTCACAACTAGCAGAGAGCTCCAAAAGTCTTCCTTCCTGTGCTCATCTGCTTTATTTCCGTATCTTGCTCAGAAATATGCTATTTTCACTTATGCACCTCTTAGTTGAGTTTTCTCACGCCAAATACATTCAGTAGGATGGCATCATACACAGCAGCTTCTGATCAGAGTCAAAACCCTTCAATTTACTGCTCCAATTATTTTTGTGTCAGACATATCCAACCTGCTACTTATCCAAATCAGTTGGACTCCCTCCCCCTCACTAAAATCCACTTGTTTCTTAGGCATTGCTTTAGAGGAAGAAGCTATAAAACCTCTGAGCCTGTGCAATTTCTCTGCTTCTACAGTTCTTTCACATTATTGCTCCCTGAGTAGTTTAGATGCTAGTAGGTCAAATTTCTCTTGCCGTGTCAGAAGACCTGCTAATTTTCCTGAAGGAAGTGGAAGAAAGAGGAAGATAAAAATGATTCTCTGAATAAATGTTTTATAGTCTTAGCAAAAATGGTGAGAACGGATCTGAGTTGCCAAACTTTAGGTGTTCTACTGCTTTTAATAACACAGCCAAATTTCCTGGAACTCGACTGCAAAATGCAGATTTGTACATCTGGAAAGTGGATGCAAAAAGGGGTAACAGAGGAGTCTGTTTACTGTTTCTCTGCTTATTAGTTTTGGGTTCTTATGGATCTTACATCTATCTAAACAAGCAGACAGTAATTCAAGTACTCTCTAACTCATTGGGAAAATTCAGACAAATAATTTACTGTAACCTTTCACTTCTCAGCTTTCTGAACCTATAAAGCATAGCATAAAACTACTGCACGAGGCTGTCATGAGGGTAGTTGCACAGATTTGTGGAACGTGTCTAACAAAGCCTATTTTCATCTGCACTAACGCTTCTCTTCCTTACTGTTTTGCAACCATGGCCTTAAAACCAGTAACTTAGCTAGGTATTTGCTTTCTAAGATGGGAAGATATGAACTTAAACTAAGACAACAAATCAATTTTGGTCCAGAACTTCAGCTATTAAAAGCTGCAGATCTTGCAGTACCCTGCAGCTGCTCTTACCTGAGGGCCTTTCAGTGACCTATCTGAATGGTTGGGCCATGTACATCAAGATGACTTTGCACATTACGCACAATCCAAAGGAGACTTTGCTCTGCAGAGAGCATGCTCATTTTGCCTTCCAGTGCACTTTCCACTACATAATTACTCATGTTCCAAAAATCACGAATACATGGCCAACAAGACAGGACTTGTCCTCCAGCATGCACCCAAGTTCTTAGTGTGAACTAAGAACCTGATAAAGTCATGTTTCATGATTAGTCTTACATTGGATGGGCCAGGGAGGTTGATGAGACTGGGATTTGTGGCCAGGTCAGAAGACACTGCC
>VUYV01000085.1:3722904-3828627 GCA_008711295.1 Anarhynchus alexandrinus | reverse complement strand
GGCTCATGGTCATCCTGTTGTCCACCAGGACTCCCAGGTCCCTTTCCACAGAGCTGCTCTGCAGGAGGTCAGCCCCCAACTTGTACTGATGCATGGGGTTATTCCTCCCCAGATGCAGTACCCTACACTCATCCTTGTTGAATTTCATAAGGTTTCTCTCTGCCCAACTCTCCAGCCTGTCTGGGTCACGCTGTAAAGCAGCACAGCCTTCTGGCGTGTCAGCCACTCCTCCCAAGTCCTCCCAGTCCACATCATCTTAAAACAATTTCTGCTTTAGACTTGGTTTTGAAAAGAAAAATAAGAGGAAGGTGAGTCTTTTTGCCTATTATTCCCCCCTCAGAAGATAAACCACCAAGAATTAGTTTTAACAGCTTGTTCTGTTATTTCACATCCAGTAACTGCACTAATTGTGGGCAGGAATAAAGCACTGAGCTATCGGGCTTAAAAGTATTCAGGAACCTTAGTTTTTAAAAGTCATGCAGAAAAATATAATCTGTCCTTTGCCTTCCAGTTTTGTAAAATCACCATCATAATGCTGAAGAACAGTATTACGTAGTCCCCATGAGAGCATGGAATAACGATCTTAGGAAACTTGCATATTATGGTTACATTTGACTTCCACATCCATCCTGTCAGACTTTCACAACAAGCAATGTGGCCATGAAGTAGTATGAGATTCGGAGCAGTTCTCATCCCTAGAGTGCTTCTTTCATGGTGTGTGCCACAGACTAATAATTTACAGCTCTGAGTCTCTCCAGCTCCTAAGCCTATCAGGCCGGAGACCCCAGCAGATACGGTCTGACAGATCGACTGCAGTGCGCACTGCCTGAGCTCAGCACACAGCGCGGCAGTCACGTCTGCAGTACTATAATTCAGCTTGGTTGCTAAGCATCAATATTACAACAGTATCAAGAGCAAAGCTATTTTTCCTCAAGTCATAGGAGAACAGCAATTCCCAAGTTCATCTTGAAGCACGTGCTTTCACCTGTATTCAATGCCTGTCATGTTAATAACAGAGTAGTATCACTTGTGAATGAGGCTCAGGATATGCTTTGTCTTGGCGAAATACGAGAGCACATACAGCAGCCTGCATTTATTGCTTAGGAGGACTTTCAGTCTGGCACTACCTCTGTGTCCCTGCTTGGCAACTTATAGCAGGTGAACAACATCTTACAGGGCAATTAAACACGTAAGATGTCCTGAGTGTCCCAGGACTTTCCCAGATTCCATGCTCCCTCCAAAACAAATGCTGGATGTCCGGAGAGGCAAGCAAGTCAAGAAGCACACAACAGTCTTAAGGCCAGTCGAGCTAACCATCATTATGCAGCTGACAGACAAATGTAAGGGTGGCACAGTGTGGTCACGACTGTTGTCCCCAGTGAGCAAGTTTTCAATTATATTCTTGCACTCCCTGTTGAGCAGAAACTTCCAAAGGTTCTTTTAAGCGTTGATTACAAAAATCAAGCCTTACTTCAAGCCTCTAAAGCATGTTCAACCAGCAAAAGAATAAGTACACAAACCAAAATTATTTAGCAAGTGGAAAAGATATTCTGTCCCAATTTTCTGGTGCTCCCTTTTACTATGGTGAATACCAGTACCTACCAACAGAAACAAGAGAAAACTTGCCTTCCCCCCCCCCTCCAAAAACCTGCAGCTAATATTTTTAAATCCTTTTTAAAAAGACTAACCAATCTCTCTTATGTGTCTTGTGCTATGACCAAGCTTTTGATAAAAGATTCTAGAAATTCTATAAGAATTGTATTTTATTTTCCCAAGTCACCTATATTTATCAAAGAAGTGAAGAGAAGTTGGTTACAGAATAGCTAAAAGCACCAACCAAAGCTTCACTATTGTTTTTCCCTCTGTCTGTTTTGCAGACAAACTCAGTAGAGGTCAGTTTCTGATAAAACCTTAGAAGATAGGAGAGTTAATGACTCACATCTGCAATTTTAAATTATTCAGTTACCACTTGAGTACTAACCACAGGCGCAATAAACAGCAGCTAATATAAGTCACGCATGTTTCATAAAGGGAAACTGTACCCTCTGGAGGATATTACATTTATCTCTGAAAAGAGTGACAGTGTTTTCAAAATCATTTAAGACCAGTTTTTCCTGCTATTACTTTAACTTTCTGCAGTAAGCCCCCCTCATTGATTTGAATAGGAGTTTTATCCAGGTACAGGAAACAGATTGCAATCTATTAAAAAAAAAAAAAGTGTATTTCTAAGGTCATAAGTACAGGGGAAAACTTTTTGCAAATCGGTTGGCTCGGTTATCCTGTGGCTTACACAACTCTCCTTTGCCTGGGCTGCAGATCAACAGCTGTACCCTCATGTCCTTCATATTCTGGTGGGACATCCAAAAGATTGAGCACTACCAAAAAGTCAGAAACGTTCACGAGGAACGGGGTAGCACTCACCAGTATTACAGCGACTTTGCACACTGCAATGAAAGTCTTTTCTTGTTTAATGCCTGGGAGCAGTCAGACACTCATGAAATGTTTGCAACCCTTCAGCTGGGAGCTTCTTGTGTTGTCTGTAGAGATTGAACACGACCAAAGTACCTTTTCCTGCTGTTAGGAAAGGAGTCTAGCATAGAAATACTGAACAGAAACATAGAAAAGTGAAGAAAATAGGAAGTACTGAAAGATGCATAACTCAGTACAATTTTAGGTAACTCACTGGCAGTTACCAATCTTAGTAACCTGGGTCCTTTATATGCCCCATTCAGTCATTACCTTCTTAAAAATCAGTTATGACTGAGAAAACCTATACAAACCTTACTACATTTGTTATTTAATTATCCAGGAGATCTTTCTAGTGAGCTTACCTGCAGTGAAGTCTCTACAATTACTCTTGGCAGTATTGTTAATAGCAAAGCTTGTGAGACAGAGGATAGCAAAGCAAACAATCAGGATTAAGAGATAAACCCCAAACATCTGCAGAAGTGCTTGGTGCGAAATAACAGTCTGTTAAAGCATAACCTAAGGAGAAAAGAAAAGTTCACTTTAAATAAGCACATCGTGAACACCTCTGATAGATAGAGAAAGGCGCCACCAGAGTATAGCCAGAGGCTGTTAACTCCAGACCTGTTTTTATCTGGACCTGGCAAAGTCACTATTTTCATAACTCCTACACTGAAAGTGCAGCTCACTGAGCTGTTAGCCATTTCCTTACACTTCTCATTTTTTTTTCTTCTATAATTGGTTCCCTATCCTTGACTTGGGAAGATAGTACCATGTAACATCGTTCTGCTAGCAGAATATTTGTTCCTCTAAGGAATTAATGGTACTACTATATATAAAAACATCTCTATTGAACCAATACAGCTGCTCTTTTAACTCAATTACAGAGCAGTCATCCAGGAATAGAAGATGACTTCTAAGGCAGGAGAACTCATGTCCCTCCAGAAATGCTACCTTTTCTCCAGCTGTGGAGCCGTGACCCCTCAGGATCCAAGCCATTAAAAAGCACCCGACTATCACAGGATCTGTCATCCGATTACTGCACTCTGTCTTCAAAGGAGCTCTTTCATTCACAGAGATATTAGCAGGGAGTTAAAGTGCCATCAATTTCTCTCTGCTATCTCTTGGATAGTGGTTTCGTCTCTTCCAGTTAATAAGGTTAAAGAAGTAGAGATTCTCAGTGAAGCCACAGTAAATTAAAAGTGAAACTTCTCCATCATTGCTATTCCAGAGTTTCTGCCAAATACACCATCTTCTTCCTGAGATTTCACTTCAAATGAATGACAATGAATTTTTAGAAAAATAACAGTGATTCATGCACACTTTAAACCCTCATCCTAACCTTTCCCTCAAAAAAATGTGGACAAATACCCACAAAAGAGCCCATAATAATTTTGGTAAAGAAATGTGCTGCTTTTATAGTAAGCTCTTACAAAGACTCCAGCAAGTGACTTTATTCTGCAAGCCCCTCTCACTAGTTTTCCCACCTGTTACTTCTTCATGGAAGAAAATGTGTCGCCTTACAATATAGCCATTTCTAACTTTGACACATTATTCAGAGAAACACCAACAAAGTCCCTATTTTTAGCATATTCATAGGATGATCCATGCATCTGTCCAAAACTAAGGTCCCTATAACAGCTACAGCACAGGGACTGGGAGACGTAAAATACCCATCTGCCGGTATATTTCATCTCTTCAGTTCCCCAGCTCTCCTCACCAGGATGTCAAGTAAATGAAAGGTTCACAAGGGACAACGTTACAGAATCAGCAAATCTCCTTTCCCCTTACTCCAATCATAAAGACAGAGGAATTTACATGGAAATCAACACATGAATTTAGATTTGATAATGAAGTTCATAGTTGAACTCCCCTCCTCAAAAGGTACGTATCTCTCTTCGAAGTTTCATGAAACTCCAGCTGCTTTTAAATTCTTCACCTGTAAATAAATTGTACACTTGTCCCACATGTTTCACTTGGAAGTGGTGAGTCTCTACAATGAAACAATGCTGAATGGATTTTGTTCAAATGTGCCTTGTTTTGCTGTTCTTCTAAAGAGCAGAAAAACCTGTTTACTAGTTTTAAAGTTTGGAAGCCTGATGGTTCCTTCCCAGATATGTAGAACAGAATGTTCTGCTAAGATTTCTTTGCTGAGCTTAAAACTCAGCAGAGCAGTCTTTGCTGTGTAAAGAGGTTAAAAAAAAAAATTAATCCAAAACAACAGAAGATCCACAACAACAACAATCCCCCAAACCACTGAGACACTACAAATTGCTTTACTCCGTTAAGCAAATAATTTAGGAACTCAGGCAAAGGAGAAATGTCCTTTAGTGCTAGAAACTTTTCTTATGTAAATAACAACAGATATGTAGACCAGAACTTTCCTGAATATAATTTTATTCATTCCTTCACAACATCTAATATAGTAAATCATTATTTACTATAGTGATCAGTCAACTTCGGTTACTGCCTAAAGAGGTGAAATAGTACTTTTCTCACTATGCCCACAAAACATCTGAAGTGGTTTTTGATACATATTCTGACAACTCAGAACATTTTTTAAAAGGTAGAGATAACTATCAAGTCTGCACTAAAAGATATTTTTGTGATCATGATGCTATCACAGTATTGTGCAGAAATAAAACTGGCATAAGCAGAGATGTGATTAGTATTCTTATTAGCAGAACAGGACTGACACACTACTACTGCCAAAACAATGAAAAGAAAAATCAAAATTGCCATAGGTTAAATGTGTAAAAGAAATTAATGAAACTAGGAAAATGCTTTAATGCTACAAGCAGTAAAAGAAGAAAAATGTACACAGCTAGAAATGGCAATTAAAATAATCTAAACAGAGCTCAAATTAAATCAAAATATCACCTTTTAAATATAACTATAAGGTGGAATACAAGTGTGAAGGTATACAGGAGTGGGAGACCAGAGAAGGAAGCTACTACAACCAAATCTGAAACAATGTGCAAAGAGGTATTATGCAACCCTTCATGATAAAATAATCTGAGTCCATGAATCTGGAAGAACTGATGCATGCTTTTGCATATCCACTAATAAGTTCTGTAATAAATCCTTTTAAAAGGAGGATTTATTTTTTTTTAAATCTAAGTAGCAAATTAAAAAGATCTGGAAAGGGCTTGGGTAATCAGTTTTATCTCAAATGTATGGAAGAATTCTGTGGGAATTTTGGATTATAAAATAATTAAAGATATAGATATAAAAGGAATGTTTTATAAAATGCAACACTAAATAAACAAAAATACATCAGTTTGGACTAACTAAGCATCTCTCAAAGAAAAATTTCCCCAATTAAAGAATAGAAGGCAGATATTACCTGTGGTTTGATACCACCACTTTTTGTCTTTTTGGCAGTCAGTTGGGTGCCCTTGAAAAGAGCAAGATCTCAGCTACACAGATTAATCGGCGGCAAACTATGAGCCAGAGGTGTCATAAAATATGACTCAATGGTGTCATACCATTGAGACATACAATGGCGTTGTAGTTATAAATGCTGCCTTAGGATTCCTCAATTAGTGCATTTCCAATAAACGCTGGGAAGCAGCAGATATTTTCAGCTATCTTAATGTTTTCATTTATTGTTAAAACCTTATCCAGAATCCTCTTTGCAATTCTAGACATTTAACTTGAAGGAAAACAATGAATTTGAAACGAAAGCTTGTGCCAAGAAAGATCACTACAATAATAAAGAATTTGATTGTGGAGAAACCAAATAATTTCTGATTAATTTAATCTACATTTTGTCCATTCTTTAAAACATTTTAATGGACATGAAATTAAATCAGTAAAACCAGTACCTTATTTTTTGTTGTTAAATACAAAATTCTCATCTCTAACTTCATTCCTTGCAAGTAGGCACCATGTACTGCCAACTCATGCTGGTCATTGCAAAAAATCTGCTACAACCATTTTCTTAATTTCAAATACAGACATTCTCATAAAAAGTGTAAAATAGATGGTAAGTTTAATTGCAGTCTTAGCAGTGTACTTGCTTTTGATATAGGGGCACTTGGAGGATAAAGGACAGAGTTTTGTTTACAATTCACATATCTTAAAAAAAAATAATTATATATCAAGTCTACCGCTAATTATGACCCATAGCATAATTTTTTTCCCTTCTGTCCAGCATAAACCTTGCAGTATCCATTATCATTGTAAATTATTTACAGCAGAGCTGCTGAATGCAAAAGCTAGGCTTATTGAAAATTCTGTTGGTACACAAAATAGCTTTACAATATATTACACCTTCCTACTTCTATTAGACTTATTACTTCATATTTCAAGCAGAAGTAAATATTCCCCTTGTGGGTAAATACTGTCTATTTGCGTAAGACTTAATGACATACGGTAAATTGTGCTGTTGGTTTGAGTTAGACATGCAATACACTTCAATAATGTGCTATTTCCTTTTGTATATGATGCAATCCAAAAGAAAACATGATTAGAAAACCCATTTGTGTTTGAAATTTCCTTTGATTGTTTTAAGGGCTATTACTCACATCAACATTGCACTATTTTTCCCTCATCAATTTCCATTATCAGTTTGAATCAGAGTAATGCTGTCCCAGTAGGTTTCCCAAGCAGATTTTAAGTGAATATAGTGCTCTGAAAAAAAAGCAAAGCAAACAAAAACCTACTGATTCAATACCTTCTGAAAGACAGTTAACAAGAATACTAAGAATTAAGTTTTGCATTCAAAGATCCTTGTTTCACGTTTTCATTAGAACATATATTCTTTCCTCAAAAAAATAAGTGTCACTACATGTAAACACTTCTCAAATCTTTACAATAAATTAAATTTACCCAAGAATTTTCCTTTTGTTAGAAACTCTACAAACAAGAAGATGTATCCAATCTCATCCAGTCTTTGCTTCCCACTGCTTATTTACCAGCATTTATAGCAAAGTATGTTTGCTTGGCTTTCCTATAGCCAATGTTCTCTTGTTATAAAAAGAAAGTGCAGTACCGGAAAAACATAGAAATAAGGTCCATTGCTAACTAACAGACAAGTCTTTTTTCCAAGAAACCTGTGGAAGAACCACAAGGTGACTATCCCTGCTTGTATTACTGGTTGTTCACTTAAAAGCTGATGGAATGAGACAGGAGAAGCAGGAACTCCAGAAAGCAAACACTAGCAATGAATCCTTAAAGCTGGTCCCTGATCTAAGTGCAGTCAATAAGCTAGATGAAGTGAGGGCTCTCTGAAGAGAAATTATTTTCCTGCCAGCATCTCCAATAGCTGTTTAACCCACAAAGGTTAACAGAGTCTACGCCGCTTTAAAAAAGTCAGTTCAGAAATAGCTCTTCATTTTTTCTTCTTTTTTCCCCTTAAGTAGTAATTACTATTCAAGACAAGATTTCATGATAACAATATGTTAACAAGAGATGTTTACTATTTTTCATTCTCTCTCCAGTGCTGAATTTTGCCTAGCAGATTTTCTTCAAGTTTATTCTGACCAGAATTAATTTCTTTCTCTGTTTATTCATGCATTTTTCACTCCAGGTCACAAAGCAGAAAGGAATAAGGAATTCAAATATTACAGAATGTCTTAATACACAGACAAACAAAATATGTGTTGTTGACATATCACTGCCTATTATTCGTTACTTGAGGAACTAACAGTATAAAGTCAAGACTATAACACAGATGCTCTCCTAAGCATATCCAGGCAAAGTTCATTACTAAAGTGAGAATAAAAGAAACCAACCCTGACAAGCAGTTGTCAGAAATGCTGTAGATAGTGTTTATTTGTCTCTGGGCAAAGTTTACAGTCTCCTGACAACATTAGAAAAAACACCCATCCTGGGCCAAAACAAGGGACTGTCCAATCCTGTGCCCCGTTCCTGTTACTACCCGGTGATGCCTAGGAAACTTATAAACATATGGCAAGTACTTATGGTACCTCCATAAATCCCGTACCAAATACCAGCCATTTTCACCTAAGCAACTGTATGAAGCTATCATTCACTCATTTACCAGAGGAGGGAAAAAAAAATATATTTTTTTTAAAATCATGACAATAGAAAACACAAGTTGTGTATGTGAGTGTGTGTAGTATTAGAATAAACTCTTAAGAGTCTCCTAAAAAATGACTTTAAAACACTAACACCAACTTGGCCACTTTAGGGCAGAGGGAAAACAGTTTCAACTTCCTGAGAGCCACAGTTCTCCAGGAACAAACTGTTCTCATTATTTCTACGTTACAATATACTGGAGCCAAATTAACAGTACTCACTTATGATGTATATCACATTACGATCTTACGCAGAGTCTCCTACGGTCTGTTCAGGGTTGCTTTCACCCATTTGATATTAGCAGAGAATCATGATTTCCATGCAAGTTTGACCTTGAAAAAGTATCATTTGTAGATGGCATTAAGGTCAATAGAAAAATAATCCTTCACTCGGAGACCGCTCCGTGCACTGCTTTGTTGGGATATGAAGCTCACTTTTGCAGCATCAAGAGACTTCCAAGTTTGTTTATAGTTTTGGTAAGCATCTTTCAAACCTATTAAACTGACAAGATTGCTCTGGACTGCTTCATGTTTACCTACCTGCTCCTTGTGAGAGTTTTCTGTATCTGGCTGCTACAGGGCGAGTTCCACTTAAACGCTGCGGAAACAGTTAATCAAGTCACGTACATAGTTTGAAGAACGAATGCTTCTTCCTGGAGGACAGTTAACACGTGGCAGGGCAAAAAACAAACTGATATGCTAATAGTGTGAAAGTAGCATATCGCTAATTATATCTTCAAGAATAATTTAGTCATATATATGACTGGAAGTCAAAGTTACGTAGTCCTTTATCACACACAGATATACTTCTGAGTTTCAGTAGAATAGTTTCCAATTAGAAGTCAATTTAACCTAAATTCTTTTTTCCAACTTTATCCTTTGCTAACTGGAAACACACAAGAGTAAATATAGCCTCCAAGCCTGATGCAATATTCTGAAAGGATTAAATAAAATCTATCTGAGCAAACACAATATCGTTATACGTTTCTCAAGAAGGCTGAAGGATTATTAAGTGCTCTATGATTTTCTGACTAGAGAAGCAAGCTACTTTGGGACATGTCTCAGCCTACATTAGTGGGATTTTTATACATTTGCCTCATCAACTGGATTATCAGAAAGAGTAAAGTCATTTAGAGAGACAGATTTATTTTTTTTAAGGTACTGCAACAGCAAAACCAACAAAATATAAAGAAAATTTAATTTCTAAAAGCTGAAAAGATTTTATACATATGAACAAGTGGCAATATGCAGTAATCCAGAGGGGTTCTAGACCCATGTGATTTTTCCTAAGATTAAGTCCTATCACTTGTCACTTGGGAGAAGAGGTCAGCCCCCACTTCTCTACAACCTCCATTCAGGTAGTTGTAGAGAGTGATAAGGTCTCCCCTCAGCCTCCTCTTCTCCAGGCTAAACAACCCCAGTTCACTCAGCGGCTCCTCATAAGACTTGTGCTCCAGACCCTTCACCAGCTTCATTGCCTTCTCTGGACCCTTTCCAGCACCTCAATGTCTTTTTTGTAGTGACAGGCACAAAACTGAACACAGTATTTGAGGTGGGGCCTCACCAGTGCCGAGTACAGTGGGATAATCACTTCCCTCGTCCTGCTGGTGACACTATTTCTGATACGAACCAGGGTGCTACTGGCTGCCTTGGCCACCTGGGCACACTGCTGGCTCATATTCAGCCGGCTGTCAACCAACAGCCCCAGGCCCTTTTCTGAGGGACAGTTTTCCAACCACTCTTCCCCAAACCTGTAGCATTGCATGGGGTTGTTGTGACCCAAGTGCAGGACCTGGCACTTGGCCTTGTTGAACCTCATACCATTGCAAAAAGCAAACCCATGCCCTTACGGTACAAGAGAACAGGAGGGTACTCAGGCTACATTAGAGATGCTTCTGGTCTGCACTGTCAGACCAGTTAAAAAGGTGATGATGATAATGATAGCCCAAGATCAGTGCAGGCTGGAAGATGAATGGGAGCTGAAAGACAGCTGAAAGACCAATAGGGCCATCTCCCAGAAGCTGTGCACAATCAGTGGACATCTCTAGACTGGAGCAGTTTTAGGGCTCCAGGCCTGGCCACTGGTAACACAGCTGCTAATTATACTGAGTTTCCAGGAAGCCCTGTGGTCATAAAGTGTCACGTAGCTGTACAATTTTACTGCAAGGACCTTTTTTGCAGACCCCCATTCAGTTTCTTTTCTTACCCATCCCCACCGTACCACATCCTGAGATTTAAACCATGGCTAATACCTTCCGGTACTTGGTTTCTGCATTGGCTGCCTACTGCAAGGAACTGCAGCAAGTCTGAAGTAGCAGAGGACAATTCTGAAGACGCAACTAAGGCATCTGCAGTGGATAAGCATATTCTACTTCTGTATCTTAAAGGGAAGGGCACTAAACCCACCCCATCTGGTGTACGTTTTTAATCACTATGAGAGAAGCCACCTGTTAATGATTTAATATCCTTATCATTAGTTTTACAGGAATGGGTACTACTAAACTGTCAAAGACAACAGTATACCTTTTTCTTACCAAAAAATGGTTAAAAAACCTAAATTCTATTTTCACAGCATTTTTTAAAGATAGCACACATTTTTGTTTCATACATTATTTTAGTTAAATTTTAATTGAAATACAGTCAAGATAACATCTATTTTGGTGAAAAAAATTATCTTTTTTGTCCAAAAATTTCATGCAACTTGAATTCTTATTCAAATCAACACACTAAACTAAATAAAATGTAGTTCTGCTGTGGCAGAAATCTCAGAACAAAAATTGGCACCAGAATGGCTTGTGGTGAAGATTATTCCTAGGCCTGTATGAATACTTCAGATTGCATCTGTAAAAAGGAATCTATTATATTCCACCTGAATAATAATCACAATTTTTAAAGTATAAATATTGGCAAAAGACCAAATCAATACAAATTGCTCACTAATAATGTAAATAAGAAATTAAGTTTCTAGTCATATGAGAAGTGAATTTCTGAAACAGCCTTTCAAGCAGGGCAGCTGAGACATCATCATCTAAAGTTAAAATTATGAAGGGGACCCTGACTCTGTATATGAATTCCTACAAAGAAAACCAAAGCGTGCAATCATCAATTTATCAGTGATCTGTGCTCCTCCAAACTTTTTTGAGATGACAGTAACTCACTTTACCTTTGCACCATAGGTTTATTATATTAATCCAAATCACCAAGGGGTTCCACTGGATGGGTGCAGGATCCAGGCAGTATTAGATCTCTGCCACTCATAGCCACTAATGTCTGTGACAAATCACTTGATTTGTTGATTTTCCATCCTTGACAAAAACCTATTCTGACCACTAGCTTTCCACCAGGAGTGTAAGCTTACTGTAGGAGGCTGGAAAGTAATCACATAGGGGCGGGTGCAGCACAGATCTGTGAATACTTCTGGTCACCCTTCGTTACCCCCTTTCTACAAGATCAGAACTGACTGTTCCTACATGGAATACATTTTTTTTAGTTTTTTTTCAACATTTTGCTTACTAGGAAGTTTGTCAGTTTAGCTTTTCTGTAAGTTCATTCAGGATTTTATTCTTTCCCTGTTTATAGCAGGTGCCAAAAAAAAAAACCCCAGGCAGCTGCTCTTTTTTCCAGTGGTTTTTTTGGTGTTTTGTTATACGCTTATTCTCACCCTTTTTTAACATGTCTGCTAGGTAACTTTCCCTGATATGAAGAAAAATTTTAGTGACCCATAAAATTTGGAATTTAAATTCATTTATTTTTGTTACCATTAATTCCTAGTGTGACCATCACTGCTCACCGCAATTTAACACATACTGCACACTTTAATATAGCAGAAGCAATGGGCTTTAGGATCCTTTGAACAAATGACCATACTGAATGGTCTGTTCAAGTGACTGACTTTTCCTATTTTGTCTTAGTCATACAGGGTACCACATGTGAAGAGACTGACTACAGACTGTCCTTGGATTCCTGAAGCTTACAAGATACAGCATTAAAGTAGATGATGCTTAGAACTTGTTGGTTTCTTTTCAAACCCATTGCCAAGCTATAAAAGCTAAAGTATAAACATTTGTGTTAAGCAGTTTTTCACGTTTTAAAAACAGAAACATTATTATGTGCACATTTACTAATCTTAATGGAAGACTCCTCAGTGCCACAGGGAAAAACTGCTCAGTTCTTGGGTTTTAAAGTCCAATCTGAATTGGAGCGCTCTATTGATTCATTAATGACATAATTAACTGGAATCGGTGAACTATACCTCAGGATCAATATCTGCAATAAAACAGCCAAACCACAGTATACAACATTTACACAATGTTAATACTTATAATTTTCTAAATACTCATCTATAACTAATCCCAAGAAGTCCTAATCACACACGCAGAGCTACATGCACAACCCCCCCCCCCAACATGAAGCGCGAGCTACAAGCTTACACCTCCCCCTCTTCTGGGAGTTTTACACCCACCTCTCCAGCATTTGAGGGTAATCCATTTACTCGTAGTGTTTACACCGCACTCAGCAGAGATTTTCATCTGGCCACTTTACTTTGCCACGGCTGGAGGGGAGCGGGAAAGGCGCTCTACAGGCACCCCTACATCTTAGTAGAAGAGATTCTTTCTGAAGATTATAAAGAAAAAAATTCCTGTTGATTTCAAGTAGATAGTACTTTATGCCTCATGCCCTCATATTTTTCATTCCTGTATGAAATTAGAAAGGTAAATAATAACTGACATTGTTTTAACCATTATTGTCCATTTATTTCATTTCAAACTGCTACGTTCAGTTGTTATCTTTGCAACTTAAAATTATTTACCCAGATTTCAAGATCTGGGTATCAACACAAACTTGATTAGTATTAGATAATTAAATAAGTACTAGTTTTATTTCTAAAAGTAATTAAGATAAATTCATCTTCAAAATAAATGCAATGCACTTGAAAAAAGAATGTAAATGCATATACGAAGAAAGTTTCAGTCAGCCTTGCGCAACTTTTTCTCCTTTTAAACTTTTTTCAGATAGTCTACATTAAAAAGGACTGCATTTTAGGTTGTTTGCCAAAAGTATGAACAACCTTTCATATAAATATATATCACTGCGGGGAAAACATGTTCCATCTGTATATGAAGTTCCAGCACAGCCTGGATTGAGTAATAATAAAGAAGCACTTGTCTGACTTCCTCCACCGGGCTGCTTTTGCTGCCAGCATCCTTGAAAACAAGAACTGCATTGCTCACTTTCTGCAAACAATTCTGTAATTCTTAGGAAATCTCCACATTAATTTCTGTTACCTGAAACCACCTCATTATCATACTCCAAACTTTTGACCTCCAACAAAAATAGAACCAAACACCAGAATGTTTGCCTATGCTATACCATTTCAGGGTCCAAACCCCATGTATTCTTTCATTTCTGTTAAAAAATAAATCATTATGTAAGGCATCAACAGGATGTCATTAAAAAACTGGCATAGCTTTATTGATCTTATTGCTTACAGAATCATAGAATCATAGAATGATTTGGGTTGGAAAGGTCATTGAAGATCATCGAGTTCCAACTCCCCTGCCATGGACATGGACACTTCCCACTAGACCAGGTTGCTCAAAGCCCCATCCAGCCTGGCCTTAAACACCTCCAGGGATGGGGCATCTACAGCCTCCCTGGGCAACCTGTTCCAGTGCCTCACCACCCTCAAAGTGAAAAATTTCTTCGTGATACCTAATCTAAATTTACCCTCTTCCAGTTTGAAGCCATTCCCCCTCATCCTGTCATTACATGCCCTTGTAAAAAGTCCCTCTCCAGCTTTCCTGTAGGCCCCCTTCACATACTGGAAGGCTGCTATAAGGTCTCCCTGGAGCCCTCTCTTCTCCAGGCTGAACAGCCCCAACTCTCTCAACCTGTCCTCATTGGAGAGGTGCTCCAGCCCTCTGATCATCTTGGTGGCCCTCCTCTGGACTCGCTCCAACAGGTCCAGATCCTTCTTGTGCTGAGGACTCCAAAGCTGGATGCAGTACTCCAGGTGGGGTCTCATGAGAGTGGAGTAAAGGGGCAGAATCACCTCCCTGAACCTGCTGGCCATGCTTCTTTTGATGCAGCCCTGCATACAGTTGGCCTTCTGGGCTGCAAGCACACATTGCTAGCTCATGTTGAGTTTCTCATCAGCTAACACCCCCAAGTCCCTCTCCTCAGGTCTGCTTGGAAATCAGTTATCCTCACAAGTATCTTGCCTTAAGCCTGCTTAGATATTAAAATCTTAAATGATCACTGACAGAAGTAGCATCCATGTACCACAGCCACCTATATACACACACCCATCTGTGGATGCCAGTGGACTATACGTTGCATAATACCATAATATGTTTATGCAGTTAAGCAGTACTGAACAAGGCAATAGGAAAATGATTATCTATTCACAAATATCTTGTACTATTCTGGTGACAAGGACTACTGAAATTCATTCCAAAACAAGACTGATCATAGGAATGCAGCAATGTGGTCATTCAACTTCCCACCCTACACCCATTACCGGAGAAACCATACAAGCCTGGGAGGTGGTGGAGGTGCCAAGGAAGTTCAGAGTCCTGTGAGGGATCCTCAGCAGTTGCTGGGTTTTTGCCTGACAGTCTCTTTCTGCTGCTAATGTAGCCCACAGGACCCGAACCCAAATTTTTATTTTGGATGGAATGGCTACTATGAGCCATGCCTTGTGTAAAAACCACATCATGCTGGTCTTGCCTGCCTTTCCAAACACAAGATACTGGTTTTCTCAGTGCAAAACATCTTTCTGTTTTAATGGGGGGGGAGGTAGGGGGTAGGGGAAATGTAGCTTTTAATTTACTCATCTCCCATCCCAGCAGTAGTTTGACATTTCCCACATTTCCACAGAGCTGACCTGGCTGACAGCACAAAGACACAAAAAACTCACCGTAGACAAATTTAATCCTGGTCAAAGTAATGGCAGATTTCCATCTACCTCTGCCAAAATTTAAATGATGTTTGACTGGAAGTTAATGAGTATCTAGAAGTAAAATATGCCTGATTCTTCATAGCAGACAGGTTAATCTTAGTAAAGGCTACCCATTTGGACAGACATAAAATGACTGTTTATGGCTTCCCTACAAAAAAAATATTCTATATATTTTTGTACTACAGTGGACTTCAGAGCAGCCCTAGACTACAGATGGTAGTCAAGAGCTGACTTCCGTGCAAGAAGACTTTGGAAGTCCTGAAAACTATTACAATTCTGAGGATGGGATGTAATGTAAAAAGTAGCACTCATGTATGAATTCTGACACCTGTCCTAAACCTTAACTTGATCCATTTCTTAGTGTTGATCTTTGGTGTTGCTAGGGTACAGAAGACTGCAATAATTAGTTACACCCACTAAAAAACTTCACCAATGACTGAAAGTATCTAGCCTATGTTAATACATAACCAGCTCAGAAATTAGCAAAATCATTAGCTATTTGGTAAACCACAAGTAATTAATTCATATTCTCAGAGAAGTTCACATCACAGAGTTAACTTCACTGAATCAAATATGATAGTCTTCCAATTAACTTCCAAAAACTTTAAATCAGATTCCCATGTGGCAGGAGAGCTATAGACTGAATTAGGTTTTTCCTTACCCATTTCCGTCATCCCATGGGAACGAGATTTCAAACACAGAAAATAGTTGGGCTATGTGGGACCACTTTCTGTGTTATGGAAGTTGCATTTAAGGATTTGATATTCTATAAGTTATTTTATTAACATAAATTCATTACTATGTTCTGGAAAAAAAAACTTTGACGTCCATGTCTAGTAACATGAAACAGACCAGCTGAGGTTTTTTTGCAAATCTGGCTTTATATAGCGCAGATTTAAGTAAAAATGTTGTAGAGACAAATCATACCTCTTGGCCAACTCTTGAAAGAACGTAAAAATCAAACACAATAAAGATAAAAAAAAAGAACCCACAAACACAATAAGTAGAGCTCCTATAGAATCTAGTTAGTCAGATTTCAAACTTGTTTTTCTTTTTTTCCATTCTACAAACTCTCACATGCCTACCTTACACATTAAGGTTTCTGGGCTACTAAGTATGAATTTATGGTAATCTATGATCTTCCACTGTTTAATTTTCTTTCACAGAAATTAGAAATATCTCCTTAGCCTATACTGCATGCTAATATAATAACTTGATGCAGTATGTAGGTATGAGAACACTCATCAGTCGTAGCATCTCAGAACAAGTTACAACAGCTATTCTGCATTGAAGGGATATTTGCAATCAGCTCTACCTTTGATAAGCAGGAAAGTTAAAGATGGTCAAGCCTACTAAGATATGTTCAGTAAGCATAAAATGGGGATTAGGGTGGTGGAAGTCTACGACTAACTCAACAGTTGCTATGCATTCTGCTGTCCAGATGTCTAGAAACATGTTTTTCTTTCCTTTTTATTAAAACAGATTTTTAACTAGGCTTTAATTAGAGTGTTTGCAGTTGATGTACTTATTTTTCTTTGGAAAAGTCAGCTTTCATGGATTTGGATTGATGGTATTTTTGAAAAGAAACTGGGCAATCTTTTGAAACTTACAGAATGTGCTTTTTTAATGGGGTTGGGAGAAAGTTCTTGGACTGAACCAGCTAGACCAAACTCTTAAATTGGCTATACCTCTCACCATGTCCTGCCACTCATTCATACAGGATTCTTTTTTCAAAAGGCAAGCTGAAAAGTAACAAGAAATACCTCCGCTGATCTGAATATACAGAATTCTTCTATTATTAGTACCTAATTCACATATATAAACAAAAGAGCAACCACATAAAAAGTTACTAGAATGAAAAGAGAGATTTGTTTTTTTTCTATGTGATTTTAAAAGAAAATATAACAGAAGATTATATTTATTATATTGATTTGGATTAAAAATAGTAGCTACATCAAAACACAAATACTGTTAGAGAATGTCAATTCAAGGAGTTTTTACTGAGGAATTAGCATAAAACCCAAAGCTACTACAGTAGTGAAATCTACATAAAGGAAGACCTCAAAGCTGTTCTACATATTATACTAAATTAAAACATCTGTGGCCATGAGCCTGCAATTTCATACATTTGGACAGATTACTGTACTTGTGTGAAATGCAATCAACTTACTTTTAAAGACTTCTCTGTGGTTCACAGATGCTAAAGCAATCATAATTAACATCTGAGTTATCATTCCTAACACACCAAGTTTGTATCAAAATCAGTGATTTTAAGAATTCAAGGTCAGGCCTTCCAACACTGAAATCTCTTGTCACTGAATATCTAGCAATGATTAAACTGAAATGATTTAACATCTGGTTAGATTAAAATACAGTTGTTCAAGGAGTCTAAGAAAAAACAGCCACTAGAGGGGTGGAAAAATAGAATTGATTGCAGGTTTGTTAACCTGAGGCAGTAATTTCACTGCTTATCACTGTCTCATCAGCACATCTTTATATGTTGAATAAAGCAGACACTAGATTACTGCTTTAATCAGCATCATAAAACATCATGTTTCTCTCTGCTTCCTAACAGCTGGTTTAAGAGGAATAAAAGGTTTATTTGATGGGTAAGTTGGAAGATCTCCAAGGGCCCTCTAAGCTGCTACATTTCTACAGTTGGACTTTCAAAGCAAGTTGAGTCTTTACAAATACTGTTGGCTTAGTTTTTTAGAGCATGAAGTTTTCTACAAAGAAAAAGTCAAGATAAACTTGCTACTTCCAACACAAGAATCTACTCACTCATCCTTATATCTTGTTGTGCCTTCAATAGAGGAAAAAAAATATTACTTCCTTTAGATACATCAACTTAAAATCTAATTCCATAAAACAGAAGTAATATTTCACTTCCTACAAATCATGCTGCTAAATTGTGAAATTTCACAATTATACTTCCATATTAAATAATTTTCACAAAAAAATCCCTCTACCTCTTATTTTTCTTTCCCCTTGCTGTGGAAGAGACCCATACAAGCAGAGCAAACTGACCAAACATGTATGTTAGGGAATCTCTATGACACAGATGTGAAAACAAACCTCCTTGTATAGCACTGATTGCAATATAGGACCCAAGAAAATTTACGCTAGAGAGAAAATGAGATTTTTAGAAGCTCTTTATATCAACTTATTGCTACTCCTACTGAAATATGTTGTCATAATGTTGAATGCCTATAAAAATCCCAAAGTATATAGCAACAGGCCCCTGGCCCCTGGCCCTCAACCAAAAAAAACCCCCAACCCAAACCAAACACGCACAAAGAAAGTAGTGTTAAGAAAAATAAGTTCTCTGGTATTTTTTTATAGTATATCTAGAATTACCTCAAATTGTTAAAATAATAAGAATGAGGTAACTCAGCTGAGGATGCCTCTAACTAAGGTTTGCTCTAGTTTTCTAACAAAATTTTGAAACAGACCAAACAAGCAGTGCCAGTAGATACATACCAATTCCAGAAATTTTATAGGGATCATAGTTGATAGAAAACTGAGCCCCTCTCCTAATGTCATGTTATTTTATGTCATGCAAATTTCACTGTGACATGCATCTTTAACATGGCTGTGTAAAACCATTCTAAATGTCATATTTACAGTTATGGTGGGGCTTCCTTTTAGAGTAAATGCTCTGCACAGTCACAGATTTGCTTCCTGATGCCCTCAGTTTGAAGATTCAGCTCCTCTTTGGAGATAAGCTTTGCTCTCATACTGCCAGAGTTAATTCTCCTCTTGGGGATATTGAATTATCATTACTCTACACATTATCTTCACTTTAATTATTGAACAAATACAACCGACAAATTAAAAAAAAACTCCAACCCTCAGTCACCTCTTCATTTCAACTGGAGTTACATATTCTCAGCTGAGGAGGGAAAGGTAAAGTACAACCCACCAAATTTTGATATTTAAAATCTGCAATTTGCAAAATGGTAATTTGATCTATTGGTAAGTGTTTTCCTTACAACAAGAAAATAACCATCAGGTAGAATCACAGCGTTCAAGGGTACATTAGTCTTGGGCACATGCGCCATGCAATACTGCAAAGATTTCTTATTCTGCTACAGAACTTAACAAGACAGTCATAATTAAATTAAATTAAAACAGCCTTGCAGAAATCCTTAAATTATGCCTGGGAGCTCTCCAGTCCCACCAGGATTAGGCAAGCACAAAACTGTTTTGCAGATATTCCACCTTGCCTATTAAAGGGACAGCACAACTCCTCCAGCAATATTTACTTTGAGGACATGCTTTATTTGAAAAAGTAAGAGGCACACAATACAATATATTGTTCAATAATCCCATACTTATTTATCTGAAAATTTAGCACCGATACGCAGAAACCTAGGACTTCAACCTCCCCAAGATCAAGGATGTGATCTGACAAGGACAGCAGTTATTGGTTTTCCCTTTGTTTTGTTTGCTCCCCTCTCACCAGTTTTTGTCTTATTTTACAAGTCCATATAAAGATCATTTACGGGCTATCTGCAAAATCACTGAGAAGTCTCTGGACTGACATCCAGGCAAGAATTGCTATAGATGGCTTATCTGGGGTAACAGTGAAGCCACAGGTATGCATTTCAGGATGGTGTAAAGAACCACAGCTCAGATAAGTATGTTTCCTCCAGACTTCTAAAGCTCATGTTATTGCTCCCCATCTTCACTCAGCTGAAGTTAATACTAATTCTGTATGGCTCCACGTATTAAAATTTCTTTTCCAGATACAATAGGGAATACATTCAAGTACGTGAAGATGTTGAAAAGCCAGCACACAAAAGCAATTTATTTGCTTTAATGAGAAAGAATAGCAAACTGAAGACAGATCATTCTCGATGCAGAGCTTTTACCAGGCAGACAGAAAAGAAATCAAGGCATCCACTAAAATGAAATAATATAGTGAGACTTGGAAAGAGAAAAATCCATTTCAACTCTCAACTCAAGAAGCTTCAGCCAGAGACACTTCTGGATAAGCAGTAATGCCTCCTTCAGGACAGTGAGCACCGGGAAATTAAGAAAGCAATTAGCCATTTCTCTTATGGAAGCACTCTGTACTTTGTCTCGTCAAAATCTTGCAAGTAGGTTTTATCCATTAAGTATCCTGTATTAAAGGACTTCCTGAATCAATAGTCTTAGTTTTCATACACGCAGCTCCAAATAAAAAAAACAAACAAAAAAACCCCCCCAGAAAACAAAAAACCAAGCAGCATACAAAAATGAAGAGAAATAGCATTGCATGTCCAGGAATTACACATGGCACCTTTTGTTTAAACTCCAAAAGAAATCTCTTGTCACCTGACCTGCAGCACTGAATTGCCTCAGCTGGTCCACAAGGAGTTATGGGGACAACTGGTCTCTGTTCTCCCGAAGTGCCCTGAGCTAAGCCCTGGCTTGGTCTTTGTTTCCAAGACAAAAGGAAAAAAAATAAATAAAATCAATCCTGGACTCAGCCAGAAAAAAAGACTACAGACAGACAGAAACAGAGGACAAAAAAAATTGACAGGACAGGACTGTGTTTTACACCGCTTCCTTTCATTCCACAGTTGTTTACTCACACCAGATGCAATGTTCCTTCTTTAGGCAGCAGGAACCCCTGCCACAAAGACCAAGACGGAAATGACAAAAGATTTCTTCCCATTAAACCCAACTGCTTGGGGAATTTTAACCTCTTAATTAGGATTTGTACTGTAGATGGCATTTGAAAACCAGATAACTACCAAACTATTTTGTTTACTGGCTATGCGACAGCTACTGCTGCATCACCAAGACCAGTCAGGGTGGTCTCTCCATCACTATAATGCTTTGGTTTTTCAGTATTCTTTTAAAAAAGACAGTGTTTTGGAAGAGGAAATGCACCAACCAGGTGACCACAATTTGGGGGAACATCAACATTTTTGGTTTAACAAACTACATACAAGAACATACTTTTGTATGGAGCTGCTTATGACATTATCAACACAAACTGTGTTGAGTTGGCATTGCATTGTATCGGCCCAAATACAAAACAAAAAAGATTTCTAAAAAGAAAAACAAACAAACCCAAAGCGTGTTCTAGAAGAGAAAAAAAATAATTTATAGAAGACAAAGTACAATTCCTTTTACTTTTCATGTTATATCTCCTCCTTCCTATTGTTACATTAATAAATTAACATTTTGACTTAAGAATAAAGTGTCATGTAACAGTACCTACCTATGCCTACATTGTATACCCGTAACAGTATATACCTAATCTATATAGTACATATCTGTAAATATACCCTGAAAAAAGGTGCGAAGCTGTGTATTCTTTCAGCAGTGATAGGCTGAGAAGACTGATAAGATGGCAAGAGAGAGGTTACACTAGGAATTGTTCAATTTTACTGCTGGGGACTTGGAATAGATGTTGTTCTCCTGTTTATATGAACCAACAGTTTCTATTCACCGGCAACACAACAGAAAAGCTTCTTCATTTGATGGATAGCCATAGGTGAGTTTTGTAAACATCTTTTAGATTATAATAAGCAAGGTGTTGTTTGTGTTTTGTTTTGTTTGTTTGTTTTGTTTTTTTTTTTAATATTAGAGTACACTCAGGGAAAAAACTGCCCCACAGCTAACAACATTCAGTTATTACTTTACTACCTAAGAAATCATTGAAATTTCAAGAGGTAGAGACCTATGGCTTTTATTCCGCCTGACATAAAAATCTGGCAAACACACAATCATTTGGAAACAAATATATTACATTTTGATTAATCCTGCTATATCTTTTGCTACTTCCATCTGCAAGTAGGCACATTGTATTAAGTCAAAACAAGAAGGTCAACTATTTTTGTGGGGAAAGAAAGAATAAGGGGGGGGAGGGGAAGTATTTCACAGAGCTATTTTCTGCATCGTATTATCTACTTTAGCTGCAAGGAGAGAAATAGCACCAGAATAAAGTAGTCTTTCTACAGACTAGGGACCATGACTGTTCTCAAGGGGAGAATTTTGCATGAAAACCAGGAATCACAGTTTCAAGATTGGGGTTTGGAAAGCTCAAGCTATTAAAGGTGAAACAGCTGTTGCACAGATAGATCTTCAGAGCAATACCTGCAATTACCTCTGAAGGTCCAGATATGGTTTTGTTTTTGATGGGAAGCACAAAAAAGGTGGCAACTCTTCAGTTGCTTATAGCTCCAGCCCAACCCGTGCATGTCCCCTCTTTTTCAGTGTGACCTCAGTTGTCGCCTGGGGTGTTTTCAACCCGTGACAGCCATTCAAGAGTCCGTGCCCTTGCTTCCAATTTATATGATCTGATATTTACTTCCAAAAAATAATTCCAAGTTGAAAGTACTGTCCAAAACTTGATGGATGGATGGATATCCAAAGATATTCCGATTTGTGCAACTTGAATTTTACTCCTTATTTGTACAATTGTGATACAACTATTAAAATACTGGATTTCCTCCCCCTCTGAAACCTTGGGTCTAAGCGCCCACAAAAGATGATTTCACTACACTGAGAAGCTAACGACCAGTCCATTTCAATATGTCCACATCCATATCCTGCAATGAATAAATAAAACAATTACTTTCCTAATTTTTTCCCCAGTGCTGCCATTAGTATTCTTTGCAAACAGGTATCTGCCTCTGGTACATTAACATGCAACGAGCTGTAGCATCTTGAGTGAGAGTTTTGCATGAAATCTACCTACAGCCTGACAGCCAGAAAATGTCAGCCATGGCAGGAACAGAGTAAGCCCAACAGATTCATATTCTTGCCTTGAGAAAGCCAAATGCTTAAAATCCAATGTTCAATATAATTCATTTTTTAAAAGAGAAAATCTCTGTATAATTTCTAAGAAATGTACTGTGCCAGCCAAATAAACCGTTTTTCACTTGAAAGCAGAAGTCAAAGCCGATCGTATTAGCAACACTGTGATAATTGTTCATTTACCATAAATGATAAATCTCAAAGTACCAAACTCAACCTTTTACACTTGTTTGTTTTTAATAACCTCAATGTACCAAAAGAAAGAGTCACTATCAGGGGAAGAGGACTAATGCTCTGTACAGTCAACTCTTCCTCATAATTAACTGTTCTGTGTAATATCTAAATTAAATCCGTCTTTGAAGAGGCAGAAGAGACTGAACCGATGTTGGCAAATAAAGCTAAAATAAACCAATATAAAACCCCCAAATAAAAGGTAGTGTATTCAATTACATAAAATTAGTAAATATGCTCCCACACATATGGGGAAAAATGAACATATGATCAAACTAATAGGATTATGCAAAAGAAGCTTCTAATAATAGGCCCGTAATTAATCTTTTTTAGTCTTGGGGCTTGCCTATAATCATTCTTCATGTGCATAATTTAATTCGGGCAAAACCTAATTCTATTCAAAGGACACATCTTACAACAACCCTCCAATTGTGAGGACTACTTTTCCTAATTTAGTTATGGTTCGGCAGATGGTACAGAGTCCACTCCTGTGCCATGCTTAGCTTTCTTCCATGTTTTGTTTTACTGACAGAAAAAGAGGAAAGTTTTAGTTGGACCATTAAAACACAATTCTTTTTGAGTACTAAACAGATAAAATAGAACTGAGGAGAATTTCTCAGAAAATCTTATGACTTCTTAAAGTTATCACAATAATTACTTTGCAGGTGTAGTCTTAGTAGACTCCTTACTCTACTCCTTAACGATCTTCTTTTCCAGGGATTATTGCATGATTTTTTAAAAAAATAAATAAATGCTCTGTTATTGAATCAAATAGCATCGGTAGCATGAAACACTTTATCTGGTATTTTATGCTCTGTGTGTGCATGCACATATGTGTCTGTGTCTCCATATAAAGCAACATATATTTTATTAGAAAGTTTTCCTAGGTTTAAGGAACAGATGATCCCTACAGCAAAAAATGTATTAAAATATCCCAAAATTTTAATTTGCTTTAAAAGTTTCAAGGAAGAATGAAGGCTAAAAAAATGGAAAAACAGGGAAGTAAGAACAGAAATTCTACAGAAATCTTATTTGCCTAGATTGCCTATATTACTAAAAAAATTAGTTATTTAAAAAAAAAAACCCAAAAAACCCCAAACCATGAAATATAGAGAAAATGTTTTCCAGTTATGGAAAAAGTTAATTTTTCAGCTCCTAAAACTAGTCCAAATCTTCACACAGGACTAAGAAAACATGCAGGAAAGTAGTTCTCTCTTTCTTTCCCCAAGTCATTTTGTCCAGTTATTTAATTAGTGAATGCCACTGCTGGAAGTGGAGACATTCTCTAGCATATACTCATTTTCAAGCTTCCTAAAATTCAATATACTACAGGTAATAACTGAGGCAAACATTCCTTTCCTGTTCTCTGAGGATAATTATGGTCTTTTGGTTATGAACCACGCATGAAAAAAGTTACAGCCTCCAGCCAGCTATCAGAAAGACCTCAAGTACCATCACTTCAACCCTTCAAATCTCAGCTTTGCTACTCATTCCCTCTCAAACTGAATACATAAGAAAATTTACCTGTTTGCTTTCTTCAAATGGGGTTCATTTTTTGCTGCGTACAGTGTTAGACCAGCCCCCAGTGAGACAAATGCTGCAGATTCCATATTCACTTGTTATCAATGTACATAAAAAGTAAACTAATAAGGCATTACAAAAACCCCCAATACAGGTTAATTAAAAGTTAATTTCTATGCTATGGGCTACCAAGCTCTTATTAATATTAGAAATAAAAGAAAAAAAAGGCTTAAAGTTTTAATTAGAGAGAACAAAAGATTCTGGAATGAAATCTCAATATATTCTGAGCAAAATCTGTGAAGTTGCCCTAAGTGTGATTTAGATCATGATGTGAAGAGATGAGTTCCTTGGTATTGATTTATTTCTTTTAATTTATATTACTGCTACTACTACTACAAGCCTCAACTGTAGTGTTTGGGAGGTATGAATTAACATTAACATGCCCAGGGATCTGTTTGGCTAAAATAGTAAAAGCGTTGGAGTCCAAGCCTGCTGCAGAGCAGCCTACCAAAACCTTGTCGTAAAGGGAATGCAGCTCTCTGCATAAGCTGACTGAAAGCTAGATGCTGCAGTAGTAAAAATTCACGTAGCCATAGATCAAAATAATATACAGAAAATGTCCCAAGTAACAACAGAAAGGAGAACCAATCACTGGCCAAACTGAAGGGAGGTAGCAGAGATGCAAGATGCTTCTACAGCTACCAGAGTTGAAAAAGAAGAAAAAAAACAACAAACCAACCAGATGAAACTGAGGAGCATTTTGAAAAATGAAGGGGACAAGTAGCATTCTTGAAGTTAAAGGGGTAGTTTAACAACTGTTTTTCATGTGGAAGAATTAAAAGAAATCATCCATATGATCACAGAATCATAGAATGGTTTAGGTTGGAAGATACCTTAAAGATCATCGAGTCCCAAACCCCTGCCATGGGCAGGGACACCTCCTGCTAGACCACTTTGCCCAAAGCCCCATCCAGCCTGGCCTTAAACACCTCTATGGATGGGACATCTACAGCTTCTCTGGGCAACCTGTTTCAGTGCCTCACCATCCTCACAGTGAAAACTTTCTTCCTGATATCTAATCTAAATGTACCCTCTTCCAGTTTAAAGCCATTACCCCTCGTCCTAATCTATTGTGACTGCACATGCAAATCCAGAAACAAAAGAGCAGCCATCAGCAATACAAGATAAGGATGTATATTTCACCTTAAGAATAAAATAATAATGTTGTCATAGACAATGTTGTCATTATAAAAAAAATGCAGTTAAGGGAAAACAGCATCATAACCCCAAAGTAAGCAGTCCATAGAGCTGCAAAGGCACCATATAAAAGAAAACTTTGTTTGTCCCAGAATCTTGCCAGAAATCTTCCTGTGGAGATGTGCTCCATCATGAAGCAAGACCCTGTGCCTGGCAGCACGCCTGCTAAATGGCTTCGTAACACCGCGCATCTTGGTCTGTCCCCAAACTGCACTGGAGGCTGCTGAGGTGCGAAATCTGTTGGCACTCTGTTCATCTCAAATACACCAAGTCTGGCACAACAACACTATTTAGATTTTTTTATACTACACATATGTATGTGCATAATCTGACCTCAAGACGACATACAGATATGGTTCAAAAGCATCTCTGTTTCATCATGTATTCCTTCAATTGTCCCTGTTACTCACTTATGCTTTACAGATCTATCATTGCCCTTCCAGACTGCTATCTGCTTGCACAGTCTGGCAAAGCAAAATCAGACAGAAGTTCTGCAGATTTAATACGAATGCTTATAATGTGTCACAAGCTTCAGTGACTCTGGGGATTAGATGTATTCAGAAATGCTATGTACTCTTCAATGTTCTGCAAGGAACCATGGTTTGGGATTAAAATATATAAAAACTTGTCAAGACTCTTGTATACTTAATATCTGCTTAGTGACATCTCATTTAGAGAAAGGATTCATTAAGATCAAAATGCTATTGTTTTTTTCATAGCAGCTGTACGATATGTAAGGTTGAACTGGTGCTTGCTTTATAGATTTTCAGAGTCCCTGTCTGAATGGATTCAGATCTCAGCAGCCTAAAATTTAGCACAACAAGATATCAGAAAAACGTTGAAACCGTTACATTGGTTTGCATACTGGAACCTCAAAAACATGAGCGCAGCCTGAGTTGGGGCTGTTTCTGCTCCCTAAATAAAAGAGAGGTCTGAAATTAAAATGACTAGAATTTGTCTACCAAGCATCCTCAGAACAGCTCTTTGGGTGTTGTGGGGAAAATATTTGAAATGAGCCAGATACCTTTATGGAAGAATGAATATTAAGTACTGAGCAGGTGCAGTAGTTAATTTTCATAATGTTCTTGGTTATGCAGCAAATATAGCATTGAAGGTTTCATTACAAGGTAAAATAGATTCTAACAAATTTTGTTTTGACACTAACTGCCATTCAAATGAGTAAAAGTACCCTCATTTATTTTAATGACAGCTGGCTTAAAAAAAGGCACGCAAATAAGACAATATTACATAAAGGATAAAAGTCAATCAAATCATGAAACAAATAAAATGCTAAATATAGGGATGCTATGGTCTTCACCATGCTTAAACATCAAAGAACAGATAATGAATAAACATCGAAAAGAAACAAAGACAACATACACACATGTGTCTGTGTTGTATTTACACAGAACGTATTTGTAGTTCCCTCAAAAGAGCACCTAAGAAGCTGAAGAAGGGAAAGTGCCAGACTTCCAGGTAACCAGAGCAAACCCAGCCAAACTTCCACGTAACCAAAGCAAGCCCAGCCTCTCCGGGACTTTTGCTCAAGCAGCTACCTCTCAACAACTTGAAGTTCTGAAATAAGTTTTTCGTCTTGCCCAATTCTTCATTCATCAACCTCATTATGAAAAAAAAAAAAAAGAAAGCAAAAAGCAGTATGCCATTGCTCTGGTCAGGAGCTGGACTGAATCATATTTTGTCTTCTATGCTCTTACCCTTGTTTCCTCAAACATCCTCACTCTTCAAACGTTGACTGAATCCCAAGCAAAGACTCCAAGAGACGGGAAATTTTCTAGTATTTTCTATCAATATATTTCCAAGAGTTTTTACAATGCTGTGTAAATAACAGCATCATTATATAAAACAGTGTAACTGAAATGTTGTAATTAATTTTGATACCTGTAATCATAACTTGTAATTATCATGTAACTGGAGAACTATAATTGAGGAGCAAAGCCCAATTCCATATTTGATATGTTTCTCAGCAAGAGTTCTGTGGTTATGCATCTAAATAGGAGAAAACTCTAGAAGCCAGAAGATTAGCTGTACAACGAGTACACTTTTAAAAGTCATTGTAATTAGAGATGCTCAACTGAGGGAAGAAGGGGAAGAAGGGGAAAAAAGATTGTGTTTTGCTGGTCTTCAGAGAAATATAAAACTTTTGACATTTTCACACATTTTAACTGTAATTGTGATGTAACTACATAAAATGCATTACAGATATTACAGAGAAGTCAGTCATAAATCTGTCTCTGATCAGTTCAGGTGTCTATACTATACTGATTCCCCAACAGTAAAGCATACTTTGTAATTATTTATAAATCAACCAGGGCAACTCTTGAGGCAATAATAATATTTCCTTGGAATATCACAGCAATATTGTGACAACAAAGCTAAATGAATATAGGAAAGCCTCTGTAAGAGAGGAAGCCAATCATACTTAATAATGAATTAAATAGAAAATTAAATAAAATCACTTTTACTTATTTTCTCACACCCGCACATTTGCAAGCACAGAAACAAGTGCATTGAAGTAGTATGCCCATTACCACCTCTACTGTCATGGAGCAGAGAGACACCAGCTATCAATGTTTCAGGGCAGGAGAGGATATGGTTGGACTTTTCATACCTTTTAAGAGTTGACAGGGATTCTGACCTTTAGTCTCTCCATTCTGTCCTATCCCTAAGGGAGTAAGACAATGTCAGTTATTTACTCAGCCTTTTCTCTCTTTATTTGGACGTCTGATGGTTGAAGTCCTGTTCTTTATCTTTCCTTCATCATTTCCTAACAGCTTCTGTCTGTCCATTATTTCAATCTGTCCTTTGTTTTTCCAATCTCAAGATCTTGAAAAACTTTATATAACCGTGCTGTGATCCCACTGCTCCAGACACCATCAAACCTTGCCTCATTTATCCTTCTTTCATTGTTTCTTCTGGTGCTTCCACAACCTTACCTTCCTGTTCATATTTCATTCATACAAATCTCATAATTTGTATTACAGATCTCTACTACAACATGTTTTCACAAGGGTCCAAAATTAAAACTCTGGACTACACCGTTTCCTTCTAGATCAAGTCAGAGTCAAATCAAAGAAAAACTGATCTCTGATAATTCATCCAAAGGATTGGAGCCTATAAAATCATCTGCATACTTTTAATTACACAAGTTACAGAGTGCTTTGTTGGGTTTTTCTTAAAGTTCACGTGACAGAACAGCAGTGAAAGAAAACCTGCAGGTGTAACCAAGTTCACTCCTACACAAATGGGAACTCAATTTGTCCTAGCACTTGGGTGGTTTGTGCTATAATGAACTTTTCCATTATTCTGTTCTGTGATGGTATAATTATCTTTAGGGATATTCATGTAAAACTGGCATTTTATCTGGTGAATAATTTACAGGTTGGCAAAGTTTAAATACATACAAATGACATGCTTATCATTAACATCAGTTAGACGAAAGAGAAGAAGTAGGAACCTGAGGAGATTACATGCTGTTGTTTCACCACCGTCTGCAAGCAAGATTAGCAGGAACTCTCAATGCACTTGCCTACATTTTCCAAACAGCTGATCTCATACAAGCCAGGCATAGATTGATTTTAAAAAGACCAGCGAGGAAATTCCATGGATACCACATACAGTGCCTTGCGCAGTGCCCTGACTGCAAGCGTGGAAGAAGCAGATCAAAGCTGACATGTTGATACTGATCAAAATGGAAAAGATCAAGTATTAGATGATCTTGTTCACAAAGATGAGTTGACTGAAAATAATTTGTACAAGCTTCAGCTATTACAACTGTACTTAAAATAATGAAACTTACATAAAAATACAAAATATGCTTTAGCTGCGTTACAGCCTACTAAAACCCTCAGTCTAAAATGCGAGAATGCCATGGATTTGATCTATGCTATACATCAATCATGGACAATCTAATACCTCCATACTCGTCTCCAAAACACTTAACACTAATATATACTGTCAATCTCAAAAAAACATAAAACATTTTTTTAAATTGCAGGCAACAAAACTTCTTCCTTAGTAAAAACCAAGCAAGTAGATTAAGGGCAAAGAAATCTTTACAGCAATCCCACTTCGCACATGTCCTGGGAACCTGATGGACGGGTAGAGGAAACAGCTAATTATTATGAGAGCTACAGACTGAAGATAAATGGATCTTTTTAAGAATTCCCTCTATATAACCATTTCTCCCAGTGAATCCAGCCCAAAACATAATGAAAATATTTCCCTTACATCCAAAGGAGGGATTAAACAGTCACAAATTTTTAATAACATACTGCTTGGAATGCTAATTATGACGTTCCTTTCATGAATATTTAATTTTCTATTGGATCTTATGTCCTTGAGCTAAAGCCCATAACTTCCATCAATATTAATGACAATTATGCATTCAGATCCATAGAGATCAGAGAAGTTACCCAGAGATCTTAATATGCCCAGTCTTGTTTAACTATATTAATTTCAACTTCATTTTTAGCTGGTGCTATATGACAAGGATACCAAAAACATACACGTTTTCAGTCCTTTTTAAAGGGCACAAATGGTGACGACAGTAGTTCTTATTAACATCTAACATGAGTTAAAAGGTTAATCAATTTTAAAACAGTTATTAACTACTGTTCTTTAAAGATATCAGACTTAGAAACTTGTGAGAAAGAGGTGCCACAGAAACTGCAGACCTCCAAGGTAACAAAGGCCCATGATGGGAACCAGAAGTGTTGACAAAAACTATTCCAGGGCAGGGACACATGGTGTGAGCACAAAATGGTTTATACTGTTGCTCTGGTTTAGAAGCTGCCTGTGCACAAGATAAGAAATTGCAAGCGCTTCATTAGAAGTAGGTAGGGGAGTAGAGGCTAAAGCAAGATAATTCTGTCCAAAGAGCAAATAACAGATGAAATGCAGCTATTGTGAACAATAGGGTGAGAAAGGAGTCTTGGGATGCAAAGTTGCCTTCATTTGGATAGCTGCAGCTGCTGCTTAACTTGGCCGCCTAAGTTAGCATCAGAAACACTGAGTTTGGGTATCAGTATAACAGAATTGGGGCCCACGAGGAAAAGCTAGACAACCCTCCATCAGGCCCACATCTGAAAGCCTCTGCGTGGACAGTATCACCTAGGAGGGATAGATTTAGAATGAATCATAGAATCATAGAATGGTTTAGAGTTGGAAAGGACCTTGAAGATCATCGAGTTCCAACTCCCCTGACATGGGCATGGACACCTCCCATTAGACCAGACTGTCCAAGGCCACATCCAGCCTGGCCTTGAACACCTCCAGGGATGGGGCCTCAACAACCTCTCTGGGCAACCTGTGCCAGTGCCTCACCACCATCAAAGTGAAAAACTTCTTCCTAATGTTCAATCTAAACCTGCCCTCTTCCTGTTTAAAGCCATTCCCCCTCATCCTATCACTACATGCCCTAGTAAAAAGTTCTTCCCCAGCTCTCCTGTAGGCCCCCTTCACATACTGGAAGGCCGCAATGAGATCTCCCCGGAGCCTTCTCTTCTCCAGGCTGAACAGCCCCAACTCTTTCAGCCTCTCCTCATAGGAGAGGTGCTCCAGCCCTCGGATCATCCTCGTGGCCCTCCTCTGGACACGCTCCAACAGGTCTATGTCCTTCTTATGTTGGGGACTCCAGAGCTGGATGCAGTACTCCAGGTGGGGTCTCATGAGAGTGGAGTAAAGGGGCAGAATCACCTCCTTTGACCTGCTGGCCACGCTTCTGATGCAGCCCAGGATACAGATTTGTACCTTAATATTCAGTGCAGGAGGAAAGGAAATACCTGACAACTTAATATTGCTCATATATGTAATTTATAAGATTTCTTTATCGAAATATAGTTCTGTATCAATGCTACTACTAATAGCAGTTTGTTTATTAGCCAATTAAGGTATCATTAATATCTTACAAATGTGTCGCTTCATCAATAAACATCATAACTACCTGGCTCAGTTTCATCTTGAGTCTCCCATCTAACAGGAGAGAGTTGGACTTGCAGAGCAACAAAACTATTGTGAGTTTGCTCCAAAGTTTTAAATTAAGTCCATCAGCTACACTACATTACATTGTGCAATGGAGTCAGGAAGGAACCACTGAAATATAAGACATGCTTTTGTTGAGAAATAGGCTTTTGAAGATACAATTATGGAAAGATATTCTGCCCACTAAGTAACTCAACCTATGTGTCTGAAAATTTGAAATGAAAAAAGGAAAATTAGAGAAGAGAGTAGCAATGGAAAAAAGATTAACTAAAAAACTGAGTCATACTTTAGTATCTGTCACATTTTAAGCAGAAAGATTTATGACTTAGGTCTACTACTCACTCCTAGATTGGTACAGACTAACAAATATATCCAGGAAAAAAAATCCTGCTCCACTGAAGTCAATGGGAAAAAATGCTGTCAAGTACTAGGTGAAGCAGGATTTCATCCAATGGGTGGTTTTTCAGATCAGAAGAAGATTCTTGTTCTGGGGAAATTTGAACATATGCTAAACAGTTTTAATGTACGTTAGTAAAGTGACAAAACATGCACTATACTGTTGGTTAGTAAAAATGCTATTTCATCAAGTGAGCACACTTCTTCACCTGCAGGTTTCTCCTCTCCTCCCACTTCAAATGAAACTAGTGTATTTTTTGTGTGGTAGATCACATCATCCGGCTTTGCCCATTCCCTCACTATGGCACTCTGAGCAATGACCTTCACCGGCCAGCTCCTCTGCCAGTGTTCCCTTCCCTGCCAGCTGCCAAGCTTTCCAGAATTTCCTTGGGGTATTTCAGTTTGTGAGAAATACCGGCTCTGGACACAATTATGTGCATTAAATTTAGCAATTTGTCGCTTTCTCTCCGATTATGTCAGTATAAGATGCTTTCCTCATAAAATGCATTAGGAAAGCTTTGAGGAAAAACTACATCTGTTCCAATAAGCTTGTTGGTAAGGTGGACAAAAAAACATTTCACCTGTATGTTCATAGTAAAAATTTTCTTACTGGTTTACATTTTTTCAAAGCAATGAGAAAACAAAACAAGGGGTAGATTTTCCTTTTTTTTTAAAAAAAAAAAAAAAGTATCTTTTTTTTTTCCCCAAAAAGTTGCTTTTCAGGATTTCATTTCTACAGAAACACACACAAACCCACAATCTTTATGAATTCCCAATAGTTTTAGTTTGGTCAAAGAAAAAAAAAAAATCAAACTGAAATAATCCATATGTTTGCAGATCTCCAGTACTGGGACTTCCTAGTCCGAATAAGTTATTAGAAGATATCACACTGTGCTATATCAAGCTCTTCATATTTCTCTCTACACTTCAAAGGTTTTTTTACTTGTCTGCAGCACAAAAATCAGTGCTTTTCCAAGTGAAATTAGCTCAGAATGACATACCACGAGCATAAAGAGCAGCTTAAAATTCAGAGACTATCTATCAACATAGTTTTTACGCTTCTCCATCAAAAATATCTATTTTCTCTGGAAAATTACAATGGATACCTTTTTTTTATCTTGTGTGAAATACAAATGTATTTGAAACACCACACTTTATCAACAATTTTCTTTTGCATGTGGAAGATCTTGAGGGCCATATTCTTATATTTTCTAAAAGCACTGCAGCTCAACTGCTTAAGTCAAGCTCAGTTTGCCTGACATTTAAATGGAGCTGCAGCTTTTTATGCTGCTTAAAAGAAAGGCAATGGCAAAAATCCATCGTTCTTCAGTAACCTCCCAAATATCAAGACATTTTGATATATCACCACAACAATTTAAAGATAAGCTCAAGAAAACTATACACAAGATAACATTTAAGAGACACTACACAATTCATATGCCCCCGCTGCAAACAGAGCAAATGCCTCCTCCAGCCTCCCAGAGTTGTGTTTTCTGTTTTTGTTCTTGGGGTTTTTTTTATTTAAAAAAAAAAAAAAAATCAGAGAAGAACTGCTTTATTGCTGACAGTTACTTTTCAGCAGAAACCAGTGTGCCACTGCTGGGGAGAAGCATGGAACACGCTTGAATGAGTACTAGAGTTCATGAAATAAAAAATTTCAGAAGAGCTCTGGGAAATATCTATCTTAGTATTAATTAAGATTTACTGAGGTACAAAGCAAAGCAATGGCAAGAATGGTATAAAATATTGTTATAGCACAACAAAAAGCAACAGTACCAGATCAGGGCAGTTGCATTGCACAGCAAAGTCTCACATCTACATTTTTCAATTGTTGCTTCCATTTAACTTTTCACATATTAAATATTTGCAGTTTAATCTTAAACTCTTGCTTTTTTTTTTTTAAACTCAAAATCAGACTGCCTCTTATTTCAGAAAAATGTAGTCCTTCCTATTATGAAGCTGGGTTGTAACCAGACATTCCAAATAGTCAACAACGACCAGATCATATTCTCAGCAAATAAAATACTTTAGATGTATGAAGACAAAGGCTTTTTCAAAAGGAAATGTATGTTTTTAAAATACCACATTTTGACATTGACTTCAGAAGGCCAGGGCATAATCTTGAAATTTCAAAGTTCCACAACAACAACAACAAAAAATCCGTAAAAAATTATTATAGTAATCCTCCCCACCTTTCCATTAAATCAAGAAGCAAAACCGATCAAACAAAAACCAAATAAATAAAGGGGCAAAAAAACTCTACCCGATTCCTAAATCTACCATCAGTACTTTCCTTCTCCTGGAATGGACTATGTTATTCTTCAGAGATGCTGAAAACTGGATTTGCAATGGAAAATTTACCTCAGCTACCAAAGTTTGGAAAGCATATAATAGCAAGAACAGCATGAAATTCATCCTTTACTGTGGCTGGAGGTGCTATTTGCCTTGCTGCTTTATAGTGTTTGTGCTCTAAGCTCCTTCTTTACGTACACACATGCTTCAATGTTTACACTAAAAACATCATGGCAAGTAATTAAATCTCAGGTTAAGAAGTGTCGGGAAACTGAAAAGCAAATTTTTGACTGCTGATTTTTTTTTTTTTTTTTTTTTTCTGAATTATCCCAAGCCTGACGGTGTAAATGTTAAAACTAACTGAGAAGAGAGGGTTAACTCAGAAAAGTTCAACTCTACTTGCAGAGCTGCTGAGGCTGCACAAGCCTGCCAGCACACGAGGACTCAGGGGGTTACCAGCCCCACAGAGGAAAGGAGGTTGTAGCAGCTTTCAAGATGGCCTCATTACCTCCAGAAGGGGAAAAAAAGAGTAAAAAATAGTCTGCATAGAGCTAGCTGCAAACCCTGTATCTTGTCTGCTACATGCGTCTTTTTGTATAAAGAATCTCCTGTTCTAATGCAACAGAAATCAGCCATGGATCTGAAGTGCAGAGAGCCAGGTCAGAAAACAGAGTAAAAGGGCACGTCCAGCCATTCTTTACCGTTCTCTTGATCCAACACCCCAGCACATGAAGGGCTGATGAAGAGCTTGATTTTGCACCACAGCATGTTCCATTAACATCCCCGTCACCACAGTTTAGCTGATCTGCACGTAATTTCATTCTTTCTGCTGCCAAAAGGGCTCTTGTACTCTGCAGAGAGGATTTTTTCTAATTAGCGTATCTCTGCTTTGTTAACATACATAAAGCATGATGGCATATGCTTGCCAACCAAAAGAAATGCAGTGATAAAACGAAGACCTTGACATCACAGCATATCATTGCTCATTGTAATTCACAAAGGATTTTATGTGTGTATGTGTGCGTGTACGTTGTAAAAAGTAGAGGAACAGAAGGAACATGTATACACAAAATGAGGAAAAAACAGAGAAAATTACCTGTTAACCATATTATACCAAAACCATTTCTGCTAAAGCGTGTGTTAAATTAGAAAGCGGTCTATTTGTCTGAACACCAGAGTGACGATCACATATAACATAAGAAAAAAACTTTCAGAAATACAAGGGCAAGAACAACTCTTATTTATGTTTAGAGAAAAATGCCAGTCTGATCCACCTAATAGTGACAGAAACTTGGCCAGGAAGATAGAAACTAAAAGTAGGGCCTCTGTGAAAATGGATGACTAACTTTCTATTGATTTCTTTCCACTTCCTTAGGAATCAAATTGTTGTAAGACTCAGTTTGGAGCTCCCAGGTTTTTGCTCAGTAGGTTTAACTTCGACTCAGTAACCTGTGACACATCTGTTTCTATTTATTATATTCAAGTCTAAAATGGAATTTGTGCTTCCTTCATGTCCTCGTATTGATTTGATTTTCTCTGGCTACAAGAAGGGTCATTAGGTTTAATGTAGGTCATCAGGATGCACACCGATTTGTAAGCGAATGTAATGCAAAGTGATATTAGGTGTTAAAAAGACACAGCTGGAGCACAGGGGACCATAGAGAAACTGAAAAACAGAGCTGAATATTCTTCTAAGAGAGAAAAATAGCAGCAAGGCATAAAGAATGCAACACTAGTTAGGTTCTGCTTTCCAAAAATAAACCTCTCCATATAGCAATAAATAAATAAAATAGAGGTTATAGTTGAGAACAGCAATTTTGGGTGAATGCACGGGAAGTCTACTTATCAAGACTGAGAGGAAGAAGGCCTGGCCCAAAAGGGATACTGAAGCCATTCATCAGTGGGATCTCCGTTTATACTGACTGTGAACCCAATTCGGCTGCTACAATCTTAATTAAGCATATTCACATGAATCTGGATCTCTGCAATCTTGCAGTTACCAGTCTAGTTGGTTACTGCCTTGAAGTGTTTGAGCATTACAAAACCGATATCTGTTTAGAGTAGGAATTTTCGAAAGTATTATCCTAATCTGTTATTTAGGGCCAGAGTTTGTGCAGCAATTTTCAGTAAGTAGTAAGTTTTATACCAATTTCCTGGCCAAAGCCCAGCTAACTACCTGTTCTTTCTACCTAAATCCTCCTTGTGCTTTTAGATGTAAAAGGCTCTGTTTTGAGCTGTCACGAAAGACACACATGCTACTACACCAGGTTGGGGGGCAGCCTTCTCCCACATGACAGCTGACTGCATTATCAGCATGTCATCCTGCATGCACGCTTTGCAGTCATTTTGCATGATTTCCTATACATTTTAATATCTTTAGATGAGTTCTGCATACGTTAGTTACATTAACTACTATTTCGTTGGTGACCATTTTGCCTGCTAGTCAGGTAAAAATCTAAGAAACAGGTCAGAAGAGAATAAAATAAAGAAAAATATCAGTGTGCATACATTCATGGAACCACTTGCTCCAGTACAGACATACCACTAAGGAGTCTCCTCCAGTGGAATAAGTAACCTATAGTCATATCCAACAGATGGATTAGACAGGAGTTAAAAGTAGCTCAAATTGTATATTTGAACAAATTCATAATAAAGGGAGATTAGACCAAACCCCATAACTTTTTCTGTCACTCCTTCTGTCAATGTGAAGAGTCTGTAACATTCTTCTAATGCATTAGGATTTCCAGAAAGAGAGAACTTCTTACATACAGAAAGGATTACATAGTTAAGATACTGAAATGATACTCAGTAATTCTGATTTTCAGTACTGACTCTGTCAGACTTCCAAATGATTTCAAGAGCCCTTAATGCTTCTGTTTCTCACTTCTTTACCTGTAAAATGGCAGTAGTTTTTTTTTTTTCAACCACAATGTGCAATACAATAAATTATTGCTTATCACATATGCAGCCACTATGTCAATGTAAACATAAAATATTAAAGCTAGGAAGGGGGAACTTGGTGCAGTGGTTCTGTAATCTCTTTGTGCCAGAATGGTTTTCTGGGGCCAAATATAGCTGATTGCAACCTTAGAAAAATAAATATATATGTTTGTGTGTGATCCCATATATACATGTGTACACATATATTAATGTGCATGTGCATGTATATGTGTATGCATCACAAATGAGACAGACTCCAGTTTTGCACTGTGGCCCAGATTAGAAAGTTCAGGTTGACTTCTCTATTATCTGATCATGTTTACAGCTGCAGAAGCATTGGGAAATGCACTCTCAGAAAACTCCAAATTACACTATATGAGACATGTAATTACTAGATCATACAGATAATTGTATTGGGAGGAGGAGACATCACATTATTTTTGGTATGTCATCACTCAAAGTTCATGGCCATAGAACAGGCAGTTATATCACTGTTATGTTTTGTTTACCTTCACCCGCCTCATCTATGCCACTGAATTTATTAAAACACGTCAACAACTTGGGGGCTTTTAAAAATCATTTCAAGAATTAAATCTTTGTGTTTTTCCCTCCATCCTTGTCACGTGTACCTTTTTACAAACAAAATCATCCTGTCCGCTGTTAATACTGAAAAGCAAATCTCATGAGGATCATGAGTACTCAGCACATCTTAATGCCAATTCCAAAATTAAAAGCCAGAGGGACTTCTTTTCCCTCTCTCTGAGGTCTTCCAGCAAATTATTGATTCTTGCTGATCTCCTTCCATTAATATATTTCTTTCTTACAGCCTGAGTGATTGCGTTAAAGTGCTTAGTAACTCTCTAATCATGTACATCTCCTGGGGCTGAAAAGAGCTTTGGTTTTAAAAGTAATTTGTTTCAAATGAGGCCTTATGCATCCTAATGTGAGGGTCAGGGGCTCAGGGAAAAAAGAAAAAGTAAGTTTTCAGGGATAGTATTTGTGAGATCCAGAAATTTAAGCCATTTAAGGTCTGACAGAATAATAATTCAAGTCCACACCTTCTGAAAATCAACGAGCATTAATAACCTCCTGTGAAAATCTACTAGAATAAAATTGAGTGGGTTTGAAACTTCCTGTTCACAAGATATTTACTAGAACAAAAAAAATGTAAATAGGCTCCAGCCTTTGGTAACCTTAGAGTCAGACTCACTCTCAACACAAAGCGTGAAAAAAACTGAGCCATAATAGTTAAGATTTTTTCCTAAATATTGCAGTAGCAATTTATTCTCATCCAAGAAGTCCATCTAAGCTGTGTGATGTTCAGCATTTTCCCCTTACCTTCCAGTCAGAGGCCTCACACTGCTGCCAGCACTTGAAATGAGCATCTGCCATCAGCACAACTTGTTTCAACTACATTAGGTTACTGATCAAGCCCAGGTCCTTTATAGTTAAAATTCAGACATGATAACAAACCATGATAATGTAGAAGTCCCACAGAATACTCCAGCAAAACACAGTTGCAACTACAGAGAAGACACTGGGGTTGCACATTTTGGCCATGCAGGTTGACAAGGTTGTATTCCACAAGTATCCTGCCACACACAATGTTTTGTGCTTCCTGAGCTAAAGTGAAATCTTAAGCTTTTTTTTTTTTTTTTAAATACCAGCTCCCTTCAGAATTTTTAAAGGGCTTTAAAGACAGGTAAAGGAAGCACAGAAAAACACACACATTGAATGTCTGATTTGCTTCAGTACAAAGCCTTTCATACCAGTTGAACTGCAATTAAGGTACCAATTCAACCTCGAAGAGACGGTGAGCTCAATATCCCAATGGGACGAGCAAATGCTTTCACTTCCTGTAATCAGATCTTTACGTTGCTTGGCATGAATTTGTTTAAAAGCCATCAGTGGTTATAAGCTATGTGGAAAGTCCTGGTACTCCCATTCAAAACCACAAGCAGCCAGAAAATCCCGTGCAGCAAGGTCAGAGGGACCCGTGGCACAAGTGATTAATCCTGAAGGAACGGGGCTTAATCCATCCGCATAAAGCCGGATACGTATAGACTATGTATACAAATACAGAGGATCTTCTGTATGTGTGTTGCTCAAACTCTTGCAATAAGGTTTTATGTAGGGGTGACAGTTTTAATAGCTTTATATCTGCTGGACTGTAGTTCATATTCTGCAGTGAATAGTGGATTACAAAGTATAATTCAGCTCAGATATTAATTTCTATAGAATGGACTTTTGTCTATTCCTCCCACTTTATCTGTCACATCTTTTCAGCAGCATAAAGTGATTTGTTGGTGCAGGCAGAAAAGGGGGCAGCCAGAGGTCTCCACAACAGTCACTGAAGATAAAAGAAGTTTATACCAGCACTTTGATGGAGTGGGTCTGTCAGAGAAACTGTATTTCCCCTCCTAAGAGGACCTGGTTTCCCGAATATATAGGGCGAACTATCCGACTGTTTTTGCTTATCCAGGGGATATGCTGCAACTTCCAAGGTGCAAAATTTGATAGGTTGTTAAAATTTCCAGCTGTCGACCCCCCAATGTGTTAAGCTACAGGGTGCGTTAAATCTGAGAAGAGGTCCAATCTCTACAACTTTAGTGAGCCAGAGCAAAACTGCAGGTCAGCACAGGTTTCCTAGCAAGGATCTTAAGCTTTTCAAGATAGACTTCACTTTGAATCCAAAACCAGAAAGCTAAATTGAGGACATTCAACTGTTAGAACCCCAAATTAAAAACCAAGGAAGTGGGAGTCACTGACAATCAAAATTGTTTACTTTCAGAAAACTCTAATCTTCTAGACCTGAATGTTTTTGATTTAGTTCTCTCCACTCAGATATTCAATATCTTAGAGACAAGAAATTTTATAACACCCACTATCTTTTGCCAATAACTGTTAATTTTTTTATGAGACCATGCTTATCCTGAATCACACAATTAAAGTGAAACCTGTTCCTGTCTTTTTCCTTCATGCATCATCCCTGTATTCAGGGAACTTGCTTCTAACTGAAGCTGGTGGAATTTTCTTCTTGTAGAAGAAAACAAACAACAATATTAATTAAAAAAAAAATCAATGAAATATGTTGCACAAGTTCTGTTACTAGCTAAAACCTGTATAGAATGATATTACAGAGTAGCTTTTAGTTACCTTCACTTTTTTTGCACTGCTAAAGTCAATTTAATTCCGTGCATACACCAGATATCAGATTACTTGATACATTTTTCATCAACCATTACGTTCAGATGTTTTAGATGTTATTGCCAACCAGAGGAAGGTGCCTTAAGAACGTGCCGTAATATATCCCTCTATTGTAACCTTATGTACTTCCCAAGTAATAGAAAATAGGGCTGTAACACTTCAGTTGTTGCAAAATAAAACTTCTAGTTCAACATAAAAGTAATTAACTGGAGCATATTGAATCTACAAGCAGTAGGTTAAGTGCATAGGTTAAGTGCATAGATTAATGTATTCATGTTATTTATATGACAGCTCTGTATCTTCCCTCTGCGCTCACTGAGGCAACAAACATGTCTACCCATGGCAAGGGCATCTCAGCCAGCAGCTTGATCTAATCAACATAATTCTCATCTGCCACCACAAACACGAGATCACTGAAAATGAAATGTTCCACTTCGTTTGACCTTTTCTAGTAGAAATATATTAAGCATGTATAAAAATTGTACATTTTCTTCCATTGATTTCAGAACGTATTCAACCTGAAAGCAACAGAACATGGATTTCAAGAGCTGTCAGACACTCAATTTACTGCTGTTCTGGGTACTAAAATGTGCAGGGCTTGGGGAACATAAAAAGCAAAGCTACAGTTACATGCTCAGAATATAGACGATCCAAAAGAGAAGTCAAACATTTGCCAGAAGGTTTCCCAAGCGTGATTTTTTGTTTATTTGCACATTTGCTATGCAGACTACTTAGAGACAGTATTTCTTCTGCTCTCTCTCATTTAAATATTACTTATTAAGTATTAATATATTACATAGTTATAACTGCATAAAAGCTTAGATGTGTATGTGCATTAACATGAGTATATAAATATTTATGCACACACCTGCCCAATAATTAAGGCTTTTCTTCTACACATCTACATACAGGCTTAAATGCAGAGGTGACCTTACCAACTTCCAACCAGACTACCCCCACATTTAAAATCACATAGTTTTACTACATATCCTGACATTAACATTATCCTGTACGTACTATAAGCAGATTTTCATTTGCTTCATTTCATTCACTTTCTTACAGAAAGGGATATCAGTAGCAAAGGGCATGGAAATATTCTACATGCAACTTGTTCTTATTTGCATAATAAATACCAGTCTTGGGACAGTCAAGTGACATGTCTTTCACCTCCCTGGAAGCCCAGCTCTGTGCTTACTTCGCTGACTAAATTAACTCAGATCAGAGAATAAGGCAGACAATAATACTCTTGCCACTAAANAAAAAAAAAAAAAAAAAAAAAAAGAGTAATCAGAGAACAAAAATAGAGAAATAACTATTTTCCTTCAAACTTCAATACACCACGTGGCGCACTGGCAAATAAGAGCACTGCTGACCTCCCCCTGCCAATAGTGACGCAGAAGTGTCCATAGCCATGCCACCTGCTCATATACTGAAACTGGTGCCCCAGGACAACACATTAAAAAAAAGAATTTATCACAAGTCATGAATGGTAGCTCAAGGGATTTACCAATACTATTTTATCTTAATCAGCATGTGGTGGCCTCATCAGGATTTAACAAAGACTCTCACCATCACATCACCTGTGATTCATGTTATAATACTCTCACGCGCTTCTGCAATAGTGCAAATGGCTTTATTTAGCTTATTTTAGTATTCTGAAAAGAAATTTTCATGTCTTTCCAAGGAGCTATCAGCTATATTAGCAGGCATAGAACTTCAGTTTCTTACATTTGAGACTCTGGGCTTACTGCCTGTAGCCTTCATTCTGCAAAATAAGCTTTTACTTGGCAGGCCTCTGGTCTCCAACAGGAGTATGCCCTGAAGAAGTTCCTAGGAAGGTCTGCACAATGTAGGAGAAGGAAGCAACTATGGCAAGCTTTTCTTGTAAAAAAGACACTAATAGTTTTTTGTGGTGTTTTTTTTTCTTTTTATTCACATATAAACCAGTGGTATTTTAAACATTATAAAATGACAACTAATTAAACAAAATAAACCCCTCCAGAAGTCCATGCTTATTCCAAATTCAATTTGCAGTGAATGCTTTATTCTGGTACTGCAAGTAGCTGGAGTCCCTTGGAATGCTGAAAGGCAATTATTTCTTCCCACAGGGGCCCAGAAACAGGTCTTTAGTGTTCTCAAAGCTTGTGGCTACAAATCCCTTTTTTTTTTTCCCCAGGCTTCTGATTGATTCTTGACTCATTAATTGTGTGTAAAGGACTTGCTAGTCTGGTTTGGAGAACTATCAGTATCTGGGTATCTTCAATCTACATCATATTTCATATGATAGAAGTACATAAAGAGTCTAGTTTCTTCTAAAAATGTAACTAGCATATTTAAGTGCACAAACACTTCCTTTAGTCCAGATGAGGCTACTGAGTGCTTTCAATAATCACATCGCACAGGGACTACTTACGGTCACTAGATACTCTTCTCTTCTTTCAAACCATTCTCTGCAATCAATACTACTTTTCTTAGTCATATTGGTCAATTACTGGATGGTTTGGNGGTTGCCCAGAGAGGTTGTTGAGTCCCCATCCCTGGAGGTGTTCAAGGCCAGGCTGGACGTGGCCTTGGGCAACCTGGTCTAGTGGGAGGTGTCCCTGCCTATGGCAGGAGGGTTAGAACTCGATGATCTTCAAGGTCCTTTCCAACCTAAACCATTCTATGATTCTATGATTCTATGAACTATAAGTAAAATGAATACTTTAGGAACTTTGGCTCTCTTGCATCTAATTTTTGTAGTTGGTCCCAGTACTTAAATTTTTTATGAAGCAAAAAGCCTATTATCTCATTCAAATCAGTATTTACCATTAAATTTACTATTAACTTAATTTGTAAAGACAAGCCTCAGATGAAATTAGAAATCCTGAATTATTCATGAGGAGGTCCACTAATTTTACACTGTTATTTCTTATGTGAAACTTCAATGTGTGTCAGACCAGAATTTTTTCTTTCTTGCAGGGAATAAATGCTTCAAAACACTCTCTAGAGAATAAAGTGTAGCTGTCACATTGAAGATAATGCATTTAATCTCTTTGTTACATTACAGCAACTTTAATAAGCTTTATTGTACTGCGTTTCTGTATAGAAAGCCTGCAAAAAAATTCATTTACTAAGTAAGCAGCATGATGGTCTGCAAGTTTCTACCCACTTAACAATTAGATTAGAGCTTTCAAAATAGTCAAAAGCAGCAGTAAATTCCTTTAATAAAAGCTGGCAAACACAGCAACCATGTCAGTCATTCCTCAAAGCAAAGATGACAGTTACTTGCTAATCTTCACTGATTTAGTTGAATTTGGATTCAAATTACATATGATTTCTAGCCTCCTATTGAAAACCTTGCTCCACTCAAGACCCATGGTGCAGGTATTTCATCTTAATTTCTTTTAATGCCCATATAGAAACCTATTCTATTACCAACATTAAAGCCTTAAAAGTGCTGACTATGTATAAAATGTGTTCCATTTTTCAAATAATTCTTTAAAAATTTGCATATGAAGCCCAGAAATTAATTACATGTATAAATCTAGCTGTAACGTGTAAGTCAAAAAACAACTCTCTGAACGTCACTTTCCTCTGTCATCTTTAAGTGGCTGCGGCAAGCTTGGCCTCCATTTACTACATGCTCATCATGAACAGCAAAGTGTCTTACGAGTAACAAGATTAAGGTGCCGATTCCATGCAGCCTGTGTAAGGATCCATTTATCTGGTACAAGCATTCAGATTTGTATCACTAAACATTTCACTGTTAAAAGTACAAAATACTCTTCAAGCAGTCCAAACAACAATCCCTCAATATACGTTAGAATCTAGGGAATGTCAGTACTCTGGCATTTTATTTAACTTGTCTTCTTTTATCCTTTACAAAGTCAGCACAATTTTAACAAATACTTAATTCACAGACTACAACGGCCTATACATAATTGAGTAATTGCTACAGAATATTTTCTGTATTAGAAGCACAACAGTAGCTACCATGATAGCACCATTAAGCCAAAGCAGCACACTTCTGCTTTGTGTAGAAGGGTGCGAAGTTACACTGACTTTTCTGCTATTTCTGTTTTGTTGGTAATGTGAACTGCTAAAATTCCCCATTCTCATTTAAGCAAGCCAGAAACAATCTCATATACAATCTGAAACTGCAGTAATAATAAACAGTCAGGACTTTATAAACTGCAACCTATTTAATGCTAGAGATGATTATCTGGGATAAAATGTTAAAGAGGAGACTGGCCAGACAAAATGGAGCCATCTGTTGTAATGACCATATATCTAAAAGTGAGACCATCGTGACAAACCATTATCAACTCAATCAGTAGTTGAAAACCAACAAAGAATTAACAAATAGAATTAATCAGAGGAATAATATGGATGCAATCTGAAAAAAACCCTACAAAATAATAAATAGTATAGGAGTATTACTCTAGTTCAGAGCAAGTAAGGAAACTAGCAAGTTAACTGTAAGCAGTAAAATACATTCACAAACTGGTTTTGCTAATAAAACTTTCAGACAGTGCACACTGCTCGTCTTGGAAAAGACTGCTTAGAAAGACAAGCTTTGTAATATCCCCCTGAGGACGAGCAAACATGAGTTTTGGTGTGCAGTGGAAAGTAGTAAATTTAGAATTCAGAGATCTCGAAATGCTTCATGGCTTCTTCTCCATCTATAGGTCCCCAATTAAAGACAGATGTTAAACATATGCTTCAGTCTATTTCAATTTAGGAAGTCAGTGAAGCATGTGCTCAAGGCTTACATTCTGCACAGGGATCATTGTAGAAGTGAGGAATTTAGTAATAAGTAATACTTAACTCTTAAGTAGCAGCTTGGATTAATGATCTGAAGGTGTTTAATGTAGGAAATCACTATCATTAGCTTCATTTTAACAGATGAAAGAGCTGGGACACAGAAGTGAGTGATTTGTCTCCAGACATACAAAAGGCCAATAAAGAAAATCTAGGGAAAAAGCCTGCATTATCTGATTTTCTGTTCAGACTAACAGTCGTCTTCAGCCATCTAATACAACTATCCCAAATGCTATATTTAATATAAAAAAAACAGTGCTATATCAATATATCTATTGTAAACCGTCAGACGGGACTCTGAAAATAAGAGGTTAATGTAAATGTAGCCCAACGCAGTAAACAGATGCACTCATTGATTACTTTTTCTAGGGAACTAGAATCTCCATCTGTCAAAAAGCTGGTCATCCATATTGACTTGAAATGTCTTCCTCCATTATACTCATGATTTTGGAGCAGTTTCTGTATAATATAGAGATCTATTTTTCTAGCCTGAAATAGTTTCCCCAGGGACAATAAACCAGGTATTTGCAATACATTTTTGACAAAATATGTCTCCAAGAATTTCCTCTGCTTTTACTGAATTCTTGCCCAACTTCAAAAAAACACGCAGACTTATCTGAGTTATTACAGATGCATGAATGAAAGACTGACAGTCAACTGCAGTGATTCGCAGTGCTTGTCATACAACACAGAAGTATCATCTGAAAAATGGCCAGGACGGACAACTTTCTCATTTCAGCCTTCCTCAAAGGCTCATAGGCACTGTTACACTCATCCTCACATGCCATTTCCATTGTCTGTGCCTTCAGGTCCAAACCAACTCTTAAACAAGCTAAATGACATAATCTCCTGTTTTGGCAGTAGTATGTACACAAGTCACACATCTGTTACCAAAACTCTGATGTTCCCTCACTGCTTGATCAGCTGTCAAAACTTATCACTCCCTCTGCTATTTGACTAACGCAAGATTTATTTAACATTCAACAAGATGCGACACAGGCCCCTCAGTAACCAGTAAAGCGGTTAAACTCTGCCAGCATTCGATCGCTATCCCCAGCAATGAAAATTGTACAGAGAATTTCAGACATAAATAGAGCAAAGCTGTTTTAACAGACATAGTTGAACACTAGACAGATTATTTGCATTCTGTATCTGTGCATGTTTTAAGGCAAGGGACAGTATTTTTCCAACTGCTCTTTTACTATAATCGTCAAAACGGCGTGTTAACAAGACTATGCTAATGTTCGTGTTTGGAAAAAATCAGATCCTCAGAGTTTTATTACTTATTTTGTAATTATTTTAACTATTCCCTCAACAAAGAGTATTTTTGCTTACTTCTTTAGATTTTGCAGTTTATATACAGAATTGCCTTTTAACAGCCTCTCTCTGGGCTCCCACAATCTTATTTCATTTGAAAACTACATAAACCTCTGTGCCATCTGGTAACTTTTTGCAATGTAATTATCCTGATAAATGTATACATGATATTAGACATTTTCCATTACAGAGGTGACTAATGTTGCTTCTGTGTTTACAAATCTGTCTACAGATTTCTGTTACAGGTCCATTTGAGGAGGCTAACAGACTTGTTCATTTAAATTTATATCTTACTGAAACTTGATGCCAAGTTTTTTTGCCAAATGTTATTTAAATTACGTACTACTGTTTATTCAAATCAGTTTCCTGTCTTGTAAATTAGGTATACAAAGTAAAAAAAAAAAAGCCACAGAATTTGTTTTGCACATTTTTTGTATGCTGCCAAGTGAAATTTTGAATAAAATCATTGTTGCACTGAGAGAGGAAAAACAATGATTGAAGCAGCAGTTTTTCCCCTCATTTTGGAATGTCAGGAAGGCAGTTGTATGTCTTACGGAAGTTCAGGAAAGACAGATGACTTTGAAGTTTACATCAAGGTATCGTATGCGATCTGTGTTACACAAGACTACTTGAGAGTATTATGAAACCACATGTAGCCCAACATTTCCTACCCAAACATTCAGCCTAACAATACATGATATGAGACATCGTACTTTTGTTCATCCCAGAGAGAGCAGTGACATCATTGACCTGATGAGCACTGGTATGACTAAAAAAACTCCAGCAGAAGCAGATACACTTGTGCTTCTGTCTGTATGTGTACAAGTAACACACATTCAGTATTGTCTGATACGCCGGTACGCTGAAGGGAGGCACGGCAGCCCTTCCCTGTGGGAACTTGTGTTTGCTGCTGCTCAAGACAATAAAAAAAATACAGCCTTCACTTGCTGAATTGAGAGCTGATAGCAGCCTGCCTTATTTTCCTCGTCACTCCTCCCATTTCTTCCCCCTTCCTCACCTTCCACATCTCCAGCCATGCTATCCCCTCCCATCCCAGGTTTTCTCCTTGCTTTCATGGTAGTTTCTGGCATTTACTCCACTAAGTAAATTTGAGCCCTGCCTCCAAGGAATACTCATTTATACAAATTAGAAGTTTTCCCACCTGAAATAGCCAAGAGCTTCACAAACACAGGACTCACTGAGGGTCTGCAGACTGAAGCGAAGAGACTAACAACTTTAAAAAGGCAGCTCGAAACCCCCAGGGAGTCAGCCTCAGCGATGCCCCAGTCATTCCCTCAGTCAGCAAACATCAGTGTCTGTAGTCCACAGAAACTTGCCATAGAACAGTTGGTCCAATATAAAACAAGTCTTGTGGTCTCAGACTAGCCACTGCCGAATTTCACAGCACCTACAGAGGATAGACAATTTGTGAAATTACAAAAAAGCGAGGCTGATAGAAGGAAGAGAGCTACAGTTCATCTCCGTTCAGAGAATATCAATATTTTGTGTGCTCAGCTGATTTAACATTTGCAAAACTGAGCAAGAGGGAACTGGAGAAATGGTTTCCGCGCATTTTATAGCTATATAGCTAGTCACAGTATTAACTAAGGTTAGTAAATTCCGTTAAAATTTGTCTTTTTTGGCAAGTTGATGTTATAAGGCTCACAGAGCAACACACATTGCTTTCAAAAGTGCCTTAAAGCAGCCACTCAATGTGCTTATGAATCACATCTAAACTCTTAAAAATATCCAGGCTTTTTTAAACCATTGAAGTATAATCACTTATGTAAATATGAGATCTATTTATTTCCCAATATACGACACTTCATTGTGCTAAAGATATTACTTTTTTATATAAAATAATCTAAAATAAATTGTGAATTGCTACATCTGTGCTCCTCACTAGCAGCAAATTATGAAGGAGGCAGAGAAAGGGTTTTTCAGAGAGGTGCAGAATCACCAGTTGTGTAGAGTCCTGCCAACGAGCCCACATTTCTCAACTTTGGCTCTATTTCATTTAGCACAGTGGCACATAACGTCCTTCAGTTTCGGTACCTGGCTTGGGGTTCTGTCTGACAGGAAAGCTGTCTTCCAGCATTTTTCTTTTCAGATACTGCTGCAGATTGCTACAACACAGGAGGAGACAATGCCGGCAAATTCTAAATCACCAAGCCTTTTCTTTAAAACTCAACATTTTCATTTGAGGTGCTGACAAATAACTGGGTATCAGTGGGCAGACCACCGAACTTCACAATTAGATGTGCCGGTACAAAAGTACACTAATTACACATTTAAAGATTTTTTTTTCCCCTCTGAATTCTACTGAAAAGGGAGCACTTGGCTAAATTAGACAAAATTAATGAAAAAAGCAACACTTAATATTAGACAGGCACATTTATCCTTCTAGAATTCAAAGCATTAGTAGTCTGTTTTGCTGCTGAGTAGCAACAGGCTGGCTCAGCACTAATTAAGCCAGTCATTATCACAGCTAGGTGTTTACAGCCTTTAAACTCACTCATTTCTTCTCCCATTGGTTCCTAGGAGAAATGTTTGCCTAGGAAAAGCAAATAGGCCAGAATAAAAAATTATCCTACTTAGGGCTGTTAGCCAAGAGGTTAAAGAGAGAAAAGACTTCCACCTCAAGGCATCCCAAAGGATGCGCTGGAGCATCTGGGCCACGGTGATGGAGGGGGGGCAGCTGGTTCAGGGGCTGCCAACATCTGCTAACATGGCAAAGGTACACGACCCCAGAGAGGATTCTCTGAGACCCGCAGAGACCTCCATGGAGCTCGTGTCAATCTTCCCAGTGGCTGCAGGTGATGTTCAGGCAGTTGTTGATACTACGCAGACTGATGCATTGCAAGTGAAGAGGGGTGGGGGGAATGAGGTTTTCCCTTGTTGCTATGTGAAGATAAGCTTTTGCACGTTGTGATAATGCAGCAAGACGTGGAACGTCTGTGTTTCATTAAATAACGTTATTAAACAGACTGGCTCACAGCCTCGGTGACAGTACAGGGATACAAAGCTTCATTTTACATGAGTACCATTCTGAAAGTAATTTAAGCAACAGAACAGAACAAGGGAGAGCAGTAACATCCGCAGTGTTTGTAATTAAGCCTGAGCTCCTATACAAGCCTGCTGCAAGTTACATGTGCGTTTCCTGACACATCCAAAAGCTGTACTTGGATGCCCCAAACTCTCAAGACGTGTCAGGTAAGTCCCTGGGATATCCAAGGAATTTCCTGAAATAATGAAAAGTGACTGAAAGGGTTTGTAGGACCGGATCTTGCAACCAGGCCTTCTACATGATATGAAGAGGAAAAAACCTAATGAAATCTAATAATAATAATTCAGGAAAAAAATGTAACTATCAAAAGAGCCTTCTTCCTTCCTAAATGATGCAAGAATAGTACATAAATCTCGGTATGGATGACTGCTCCATATGAATAAATTAACCCAGAGGTATTTGAAATGGGTTAGACTGAAACCCAGTGTCATTGAATTAATGATTCTATTGTGGTGATGCACAGAATGTCATCCCTCAAAGACAAGGAATCCCCCAAATGAGTTTCTACCCATCAATATAAATTAATGTCATTTAACATGCAGTTTCCCCCCTTATTTTTCAGTTTAGAAACACCTTCCAATTTTCAAGCTGACCACCTGAGATATTGTAAAGAGCACAGAATTCTTAGCATAGATCTTAACTGGGCAAGCATTAGTGTAATAGGAAGTTACCAGTATCCACATGGTCCAGCTTTGCCATATGACAATTGTTGTGAAAGGACAAAAACATTTTCTAAGAACACATAAACACAGTAGTCCGATAATAAAGCAATGGACTTATAAACACCTCTGCAGGCAGGCAAATCAGGACATCCCATTAGGAAAAAACAGAAGCTTCCTTTATGCTTTTAAAAGACCAACAAATAGCTTGAACAATCTTTCTAATCATAAAAAGCTAACTTAAGCCATGTTTTTGAACTGTAAATCCCTTTTGTTCATCTGTCTCCTAACTATACATCATTAAGAATCACAAAGTAAAACCAGACATGTGGAGAACAGCAACTGGTGTCATATCAACTGAATCATTACATCTGAACAATTAGCAACCAAAGTGGACACAAGTTTTTACAGATGACTATAAAGAGATTTCAGAAAGCAAGCTACCTGGCTTCAGAAAGCAAAAATCCGCCCCAAACTGTGAAGCAATGATTACAACCTTTTAACAGGGCAGCTGTGCTTCATGGAATGCCTTGCAGTCTGGGTTGTCCTAACACAAACCTCAAGCAGCTTCTGGAGCACATTGCACTTCCCTCTCCCTTCCAAGCGCCTTGGGTCCCATCACTCGTCTGCTTATCACACCAAAGAAGAGCACATCACTGGATCTGGTCTAACAGTGCTGGCAGTCAACTGGAGAACAGTGTTAAGGCACACAACGTAAAGACAAACAGAGAGAATCCAAATATTTGACAATATAGAACAAGTCTGGGAGGAACAACTGGAGGTTCACTTGAAGATTTACACAAGCCTGGCACGAAGCAGCTCAATACTACGCTGTTGCGTGAATAGGCATTTATCTAAAAGTTGAAATGTTGTGTGTCACAAGGCTCAACTTCTACTTCTGAACTCAATCTCCCATTAAAAGTATCTAATCTTTACTTCTGAATGTACAAAAACTATGCAATATAACAGTCCCAATTTAAGAATTCCTAAAACACATAGGCTATAAGGGCTTATTTTTCAACCCTTCAAAAACTACACAAATATCAGTGAAAATAAGGATGTGCTTCACCTGCTGTAGAGGTGCTGCACTGATAGAATATGTCAAGCTACTTAATCACGAAAGAAATCAGTAAGGTGGTTTTTTTTCCTTGCTGGAATATTTTGTTTATTCTCTGTTAGGCACTAACAAAATCCCTGATTATATATTGCTGGTTCTTGTGAAGTTTTTAGAAGAAAAATTATCCACAGAAGTATCATATAAAACTAACTACTTTGAATAGTAGAACCATACAAGTAATTGATTAAGTCAGATAAAGCTATTTTTCTCATTCCAGTAAGTTTGGCAAGATTTTTAAATACATTTTCTGAAGAAAATGACATTGTTAACAACAGAGAAATGCTTTCTAAAAGAAGTAAAACAGCTCAATTATTTTCTTTGCTCTCCTGAAAAACTGACAAAAAACTCACATATGAATGTACTCATTCTGTGGTTTGGTTTTTTTTTTTAGAAAAAAAAAACAGCAAACAACAACCCTTGATACCTATTGTCAGTAAAAATCCTCCAACAGGTGCCATCATAAGAGTATAAAAATTCTTTTTAACAGAATTCTTATTTCCCCTTTCATATCAGGGCTGTAGTCTACTACAAAGGCATCTTCTAAGTGTATCCAAATCAGTAGCTGTGGGAAGGGAACATGGGGAGCCATAATGGGCAAAAGAGAGACATTTCCTATTACACAGAGGCAGTTACAGTAATGATTAAAAAAATGCAGTGGGTGTGCTGCAGATAAGTTCTTAGGGCACCCAATGCATAAAAATGCATTACTATCAGGTATGCAAATATTTGCATATATAAAAAAAGCACAGCATTCTGGTGCAGTCGGGAAACAATGGGACCATTTCTAGACGATTTGTACATTAGGAATGGTACATCTTCCTCATTAGATTAATTGAGAACTAGGCAAGATAGCAATTGCGCAGATGTCACCGAATGCTGCACTGATATGCACAGCTGTCAGCATCAGGTATGGTGCCATTGTGTTTAATGCTTACATTGCCTGCATGTGACAGTCACAGCAATGAAATGCTACTTAGGAATACAGCAGAAATATAGCTGCTTTCTCCAAAGAAATTAGGTGGCTCCAAATCACCTAGCTGCCAGAAAATTGTTTGAGTTATACAACTTGAGATTTTCAGAGCAGCAGGAATAGATAATTTGCCAGAGTTCAGCAAAAACAGTAAAAAGGCACCAGAGGGACCTGAGCTAGGTTTACTTAAAGCTCCAAGGGGATATAGAATAGACTGCTTTTCACAACTGAAATGCATTCATTTGCAGTTTCAATGAAATACGATTAGCCATGGGAAATCAAGGTTGATTCATGGAAAAGGACAAGTTTTTGGATATATAATGGAAAACCTCAGAGTGACTCTTTTAGCAAGACCGGAACAACAAAGCAAGTCTGATTTCTGATTCGATTTTTCAGTAATGAGTCAGGTGGAAGTCCACCAGAAATGAAGCAAATTGTGGATTGAAAATTATACAGCTTCCTCAGTAGGTTGTTACGAACTACGTGAGCAGTATCAGATGTGCTTATGCAAGAGAAAAAGCCACACTGCTTTATGTCAGATGCCACAATCGTGACTTATCATAATTTGTATAACCTATTTTCACATAAGAGTCTCCTGTGTGTGTAACCATCTTTTTTAAACCGCCATGCAAGCATCTTGATGTCTTAACTGTACCAAATGTGCAAAGCCACAGCACTGAGTAGGTAACGATGCTCAGCATTTAAGGTCCATCATGCTCATGTCACAGTAAGAAATTTACAAATTTACTATGATCCTCAATAGCATAAAACATAAATCTCTAAAAACATACATTGTCCATAGTGAGAGATTAAAAAAAAATAGGAGTCTAGCCCTAAAGTCCTCTCAAAATACATACACCAACATTCATATTTTTTACACATATCAATACTTGCCATTCAATAACATCAAAAAACCTATAGTATCTGTCAGCGTACAAGTCCCTTTACCCTCACGTTATGAAAGCCCTGCGAGAATATTCTTATACCTTGCGTATGCTTAGAATTTACTGGACATAGGTAGAAGTAATTTCTTATAGAAAAGCCGGAAGTTGAAAGGTGAGGAAGGGGATATTTTAGCACTAATCCAATTGCATTCAGCCACCGAGATCACTACCACAGTATCTTAGGGCTCCTCCTAAACTTAACACTCTTGTATATGCCAGGACAACGATGAAGTTTCTCCTCGAAGCCCTCATGACGATGCTGCCCTTTTCTTTCTATATAGCTTCAAATATTTCTCCAAACTTTAAAGATGGTTCCAACTTTATCATGTTTTCACCAATTTCCAATTTCTCATCATATGTCTCTTGAGGAAAGCAGTTTATTTATCAAGTCACAAAACATTCTTCTTATTTTGATGACTTCTGATTTAAAAAACACACGTTTTCAGGACCGATTCCCAAGCATTCATTTACTGATTATTTCATTATCAGCTTAAGAGCAAATATTGAGAAGATTTAGCTTGGTTTATTGTCAAGCTAATTTCTTTTCCTATGCCATTGTTTAAATTATGTAGGAATGTGTTGACAACATTGTTCTCTTTCAGTGATTTGTTATTTGATGTTGCTTCCAGTACTAATTGTGCTTTATTGAAAATTCTAATAAAAAGGTAACACTCAACTATTACTACATCTATATAGACTTACACTAATTGAAAAAAAAAAAAAAAAAGAAGAACCACCGAAGGCAGTAAATACAATTCCTTCAATCAAATTAGTTAGAATACTCTATTTAGTTTGCTGCCTTGGTGAATTTGCTTAAATGCTTCCTCTAAATTTTATTGACAGTATAATGCTGGTTCTAACAGTCAGCTCTTCAGTATATTAATAGAGCTCATAAACGAATATAAAATATTAAAGAAGGTTGGCATTCATTACTGCTAAAAACAACTGTATGCATCGAATTTTAATGCAATGGTTAGCAACCCTTCTGTGGCCAGCGGTGAAGACCTCCACAACAAAAGTGTATTATGGCCTGAATTTGCATAAACACTTTCAGATCTTTTTCATAATTGTAGACAGATTATATTTAAATCCCTTATATAACTATCAAAGAATTATTAATTTTTCAAGTAGTATTTCAAATGAAATCCGGCTCCTCAGACTAACATAGTTTTACACAATTAGTTCTATAACCATGGCTGAGAATTTGGTTCTCAAGTCTTGATTTTAAAAGGACATTCATATGCATACAAACACAACCTACCAATTACTTCAACATATTAAAAAAGCCTGAGATAGCTATGGAAAAGACTGTATCAGTCACATTAATGATTTAATCTAGTACTATACACAAAAGCACAAGCGTTTACAGTTTTAAAGGAAAGTGCAGGTTTGACTGCTTTATTGCTGGAGATAAGGAGTGTTAGGATTATTGAATCTAGGTGGAGATGTCTTCAAACATTTCACTGCGCCTTTTTAGGCACCTTACTTTTTAAAAAGTTGCACTTTGCTCTCAATTTTTTTAAATATCCACTTAAAAATCAGAGATGGTGTAACAAAAGTACCGTGCAAAAAAATGTATTCTTAAATTTAGACTATTAATTCATACATTAAAGTTAGATTTTCTCTCTACTGTTTTTGAGTATTTATACATACAATTCTATACAACCTAATGCTCAGTATTCATTATAGTTCCTGGCAGCAAATTTCATAAATTGCCATGCATCATTTAAGAGGTGGTGGTAGGGGGGAAGATTAATTATACAACTGTTGCCAAACAGCAACATTTTTTTCCCTCACTACTGTACAATCATTTTCATGTGGAAATAAATTTACTAAAATACTGACTTAAAGGGTAGCATTTCATCTCCTTCAGATAACTTACAGTTAGGTGATGAGGGGACCCAAACTCCTTACTTTTCAGCCAGTTACTACAGAAATACATTTTGGCATGGAGCCCTTTACACCTTCAGGAAACTTACATTGTAGATACCTCTTTGACAGATTATTTTCAAATAAGTATTTTTTTCAAGTTGATACTTTTGAAATGCAGACCATTTCTGAGGTAATCATTCATTAGTTTACAAGAACACAAGTCTTATAAAGAGCAGCTGAGGGGACTGCAGTTGTTTAGCTTGAAGAAAAGGAGGCTGAGGGGAGACCTTATTGCTCTCTGCAACTACCTGAAAGGAGGGTGTAGAGAGGTGGGGGTTGGTCTCTTCTCCCAAGTAACAAGCAATAGGACAAGAGGAAATGCCCTCAAGTTTCACCAAGGTTTAGATTGGATATTAGGAAAAGTTTCTTCATCAAAAAGTTTGTCAAGCATTGGAACAAGCTGCCCAGGGAAATGGTGGAGTCACCATCCCTGGAGATATTTAAGAGATGTGTAGATGTGGCGCTTAGGTNGATATTTAAGAGATGTGTAGATGTGGTGCTTAGGTGTTTAGTGGTGGACTTGGTAGAGCTAGGTTAATGGTTAGACTTGATGATCTTAAAGGTCTTTTCCAACCTAAACAATTCTATGATTCTATACTTGTGACTTCATATACACCCTTCTCTCCATCATTCCACGATGAAAGTATAACAATAGCGATAGCTTTACCAAAGCTTGTTGTTAATGTATTTAAACTTGTTATTACTGTAGCTTCTTTCACTAAATATATATTAAAGTAGCAAAGGGGAAAACAAGGATACTGACTTAAGTTAAGCCCGAATCCAACCTATGGCATAAGAAGATTCATTTCCAGCAGCTTCCCAGCCCTTGTGCAGTGTGTTACCAACCTACTACCCTATCCAGTCTCTCAGTTCACAGCAAAGCATCATCAGAACGCCCCCATAAGGATGTGACCATCCCTATTGCTACTCCATCCTTTCCATCCCTGCCGACTATCATAAGTGGTGCTGGATATTTGATGTGGGCCTGTTTTGTCTGTCAAGTATCATGAAAGAATTTTCTAAGCAAAGGTGTTATAAAGTCATTAAAATTGATCTTGAATTGTTTTGCTGGCCAGAAAAATAGCAAGAGGGTAAACAGGCCTGTGGGCAGGATCACTGTACAAAAAAACCCTAACAATATTTGGTGGGGAGGACCAGAGTCATCACGGGACAAGAATCTCCAAGTGGGAAAAATAAGAATGTATTTTGCAGGCGTGGGGCAATACTGACATATACTTTCTCCTTGTAATGCCTCAGAGAGGAAAATATCCTAAGCTGGTCTATTTTTGAAGTTTCACTTTGGTTTATGGTTTAGTATAAGTCAACACAATCCGTAGACCACGCTTTATACCAAAGCCTTTGTAACATTTGGGAGTGCAAACCCCACAGGGTTCTGTCACCACAGCTGCATTCTAGATGGATGCTTTAGCATTCCACCCTTCTGAGTTGGTTTTCCAATGGAAAAATTCCATGTTTCAAAAGAAAAAAACCTCAGTATAATTCTACTGATTTCTATGTAATTATTGTCCAAATAAGAGTGATAGAAGCTGGACACTACTATTATTCATATGCCAGTTAAAGACAATCAAACGAAAGATAGTAGTGCTGTATCCTGTAACTTTGTTACTTCTTTTGCCATACTGAAACATAAATAAGTTAAGCCACAAAAAAAAAAAACCAACCAAAAAACCCCACAAAAGTCATGCTGAGCAGTGATTTGTATATCTGCTTTCTTATCTACAGTTGAGCAAAATAGTTAAATACCCAATGGTCTCATTTTGAATTGTGTCAGACTGTTGCCTGACTTTATTTTTTGACCTGTTCTTTTCTTGAGAGCAAATTGACTTCTGTATTGATTTCTCCAACGGGATATGGAATGGACGCTACTGAAAAACATGAAGTGGTTCCATTCTGCTCTTCAACACTGACCATCAAATGCCTGGTACTATAAAAAGACTTTCACACAGTTACTTAAATCTGGGGACGTTTGACCTGTCCTATGACTTCAATGACTACTTGGCTATCTGCACACTGCAAGTGCATGAATAACATCTGCAAGGCCAGAGCAGAGAATAGAAGTTTTTACTCAAGGGTTTTTTCTGCAAAGCACAAGAGCACAATTTAAACTGTCCTGGTTACTGTCACAAAGAAGCTGGCGGCAACAAAACTAGAAGCCAATTGGGCTGGACGCAAGTGTGAGGACTTGATGAGAAAGCAAGAAGCATGCTACGAAGCATGAAACTCCATTCTTTCAGTATGCTCCAGGAAAAAAATAAATACCAAAACCTGCACACAACCCACATGAAACTATAGGGCATCTGACGTTCTTGATAATCTTCTTTCCTGTGACAGATGTACTTCCAGCATTTTCAAAGAAATGAGCAGTGCCTCTATTAATCTGTTAACCTGCATAGCTGGGAAAAAAGAAAAGGCATTTTCCTCCTATTAAAAAAAAAATAATCTAAGTTAATTCTACCAGCTAAGCAAAGCTGCACAAAGTTAAGCTCTTAGTATTTTCAGAAATTGTTCTGAATGGCACTGTCATGAAAAAGATTTGGGGAAGGCGACTAATTTTTTTCAGGTGTTGTTTCAATTAAGCATCCAGCATTTGCAATTACGGAATTTTGAGAAGGTAAAGCAACAACATGTTCTCATTAATTTATACAGCAATAACAGTTTTGGCATGAGGTTAGAATCGCAGGCTAATAAAACAGATGAACAAGCAAAACCGTCTCTCACTGAAAAAACAATAGGCCTCAGTAGGCTTTCTTGCAGAGTCCATAACTAAAAAGTATTTACACAGAGTAAGGGACTGGAAGACCTGCGCCAACCTTTTGGGATGCGTGAGCATGGGAGGAAGGCAACCATCCAGGAACAGGACAAGAAAGTAATTCTGTGTGGTCACACACACACATACTTCTGCTTTTACTACAGTTAATGAGATACAGGTAAAGTGATGAAAAAGTGACACCAGTGTATAAGGAAATACTAAGTCTGTATTTTCCTCACGTTGGACTTTTATCACAGTCAGTATTTGTCTTCCAAATTGCAAAATATTTTACAAATATTAATTACAAACAAGCTTGCAAAACTTTCTTACAAAGTATCCTGGTATAGCAAATTTGACCACTTTTTATGAAGTTCTAAAGAAAGATCTAGTTTCTGCAAACCATTTTTTAAGTGCTTCTCAAGAGTTCCTCAAAGAAGTAAGCATGTTCCCAATACAGTCTGCCAGAAAAATATAGTATCACCAGCTGAGAAAAGAAACCAGTCTGGGGACTTTGATGACATAAAAAGTGTATTTATTCGACTTTTACGAATTTAACTTACACAACAAATAACCCTCTGGTGACTGGCATAGTAGCTATTCCAGTTGGTACAGTTACACTTCAGTTAGTAAAATTTAGCCAACTCCATGTGAAATCTGGTATCTCTCTAGTTTCCTATAAGTGTAGAGAAAAGTGTTTTAGAAATAGTGGTATACTTTCATATTTATTTACAAATGAGATTTATTGCATGTTAATTAGCTGAAACTATTATCAAATTAATATTGATTTTCACCCACTCCTAGACCACATGCAACGCACATCAAAATATCTTGGCATAAACCTTAAAGTTGCTAATTAAAAAACACAGGCAATGTGGTTTGTGCACGCACCATTTGCTTCGATTCACCATCACATAAATGTGTATGCTCATACCTATTGCCATTTTCAGCTACTATAAACAACGAGATATTGCTCATTCCTTTTTCAGTGAAGCCTGATCCTCTTTAACAGAGAAAAGCGATACTTACCAGGATGAATTTGTCAAATTTCTACTTTGTCTTAGGTGCAAAGAGCTAAGTAAACCCACCTGCATGCAAGCATGTCCAAAACCACACGCACACCCCCCTACATCCTAAACACAACCTTTACAGTCTTCTGTTACAGAGATCCAATTAGATTTTATTAAACCTGTGAATAACCTGCTAGTGTTTTTAAGGGAAGCTGATGATGCCAATATAGGTGAAGATTTCAAGATCAGATCTTTGAAAAACTGAAATAGATAGCAGCTACTTATATTCAACTTTCTGTTCCACACTTACATTTTCTGCCATCTCTTTTGATGCTTTATTTCTCTACACATTACCTTCTTAAATAAAAGAAACACAGTGGCAAATAATTAAGTGGAAACGAAGTATAGTGAAGAAGTAACATGCAGATTCCTCAGGACTTCAATATGAGAAAGAACAGCCTTTACTCTTTCACCACTTTGCCCCACATCTCCTTCTGTGACCAAAACTTCCATCACCACCAGGCAAAATTCCCTTCTGCAGGACACAGTAATTCCCTGCTACACCCTCTGCTGCCAAATGCTGCCTAACTCTCGGCTCACCACAGGTCATTAATCAGGCCATGTGGGTGCTGCTCTCATTTGGGCCAGAGTCCACTTCTGATGTCAGAACAGAACACAGCCAGAAAGGGCACGGGAGCAGATTGTGTGCACCTGTTTGTCTCTGCCTCCTGGAAGTGAAGGATTTTAGCTACGATCTAGATTACATACCGAGTTATCACAGCAGGCTGCTTAAATCCAAAGTAATTAGTGCCGTTACCCTTACCATTCAATTAACAAGTAATTTTCATTGAATAACCACAGATGCTGAGACATGTTTCTACATTTGTTTTGCATGGAGCACTCCTACAGATACCCATGAAGGTTTATTGTGCATACACAGAGCTGTAAACAACAGGGCTCTGCAACGTGGACCAAAGCCGTGAACTTTACTCCTGGTTCTCCCACTGCCTGGCAGAAGGTGCCATTGACACGGCAGAAGAACCTATGGTGTTGGTGTAAGGGCTTCAGAATGAGTATTCATTTATTGCTAACACTGAGGAAATACGTTAATGAGGGATGCTGTAAAAAAAAATAGTTTAAGGGATGGAGAAAAAAAGAAAAACAGTACAGTATAAACAAGTCTTCATACACTGGTGGCCACAGGGTCAAATTAACATAGATGTTTTTGTATATGTATACTGACATCCTAATGTGCTTCCTCCTCTCGGGAGAAACATGTGAGAAGGGAGATGATTAAAAAGGAGGGGAAAAAAAAAATAATTCTTACTTGTTGGATTTTCCAAAATGCTCTAAACCAAAATTTGTTCAAGTCAATGGAAATTTGACTTCTTATTTTCCTGTTAGCAACTAGACAAAGGTGACGGGTTGTGGGAAAAATAAATCTCATGATGACATTTTCATTAGGACAAACTAACTGTCTGCGGGATGGATGGCTGAACACAAGGAACAGCGAAGTGCCTGACAGGCTCAGGAAAGCAGGTTCTGGTTTGCTACAAGCCATCAACGTATAAACTGTCCACTTACAGTGAATCTTTATTCACAGCCTTTCCAGAATGTCTTCTCAATCACAAACAGCAAGGTCCTTCTGCTCTACCGTAAGCTCAAGTGCCAGATGCTTTTCACAGGGTTAATTAATAAAAGGGTACTTGCTAACTGGGTGACTTCAACACGTCTAGATAGCTATATGAAACTGCACTTGCATCTCTGTCCTGTTATTTCTTGTAATTGCTTTAAAGAGGTAAGGCCTATGCAACGTGCTGCATGACAGTCAGCAGGAACCTACCCTGATAATGTTTAGCCCATCTGTCATACAAAGCACTTCAGTGAGCATTTTGTTTGTTTGTTTGGTTTTTTTACATGCAGTTTTTCCATTGCCAAGTGATTTTTTTTTCTTTTCGCAAGTATCTTCCACATTTTGTCAATATTTAAAATACAAGTTACAAACCAACCCCTCAATAACAGATTAGGGAAAAATTTATGTTAAGAAAAGATGGTTATTTTCTTTTTACTGAGATAGTTTAAGATTCTTTTCCAATGCCATTTCCGATACTGCTCTCCTTCATCAGGGATAAAGTTTCAAGTAGTGAAGAACTTCAGAGGGATGAATAATTAAGAGCGAAAAATTACTCTATTATGACTACCAAGCTTTTCAGAAAAGGTACGTGGGTTATGACAATACTGAGATAATATAATAGGATGCTCCCAACAACTATATAATATCTTCCAGCCAGATGTTGTGCAGAAGAAGAGAGTACAAATTCAGTCAAAGAAGAAATCATCACATGCAGGGGAAAGTGCTCAATTCCTGAAGGATATTATTCCATCAGTCAGTACTATAATACTTAGAGGTTATTTTGGAAATTAACATCTACATTTTTTTTCATAAAAGCGTAAACAAAAGATCGTCTATAACATTACCTTTGATCATTTTCACAGTTCTTAACCTTAGGACAACCTTAGGATGAAACAACCTTCAAAGGGCGTCTCGTACTTTACTGTGCCTCAGCCATACCGCAACTATTCCTAGAGACAGTTACACCGCTCACCACACAACAGAAATCGTCCATTCTTCCTGAGAAACTCTAGTTCTAAAATGCTTAATAATAAGTTCTGTTCCTTGTTTGCTTCATTTTATTTTAGTTTGCAGCATTCATTCTGAATTTGATTCACACAGATCAGTTGTTGTATCTACAACCCAGAGCATCTTCCTGATCCATCCATGGGGACCAGACTTGGCACATGCCCTCCTCCCCTGGCTGCAGTTTCTGTGCAGAGCAACCCCAGAGCACACCTCAGCTGGTGGCCACTGTTCGTCCTAACAGGAGCCCCAGATAGAAGAGATTCAGGGTGCAGAGGACACAGTGGTGCACAAATAAAACAGGTTTCTATTCAGTGCTTTCTGTGGCTTTTTCAAACACATTTCAACAACTATTGTGCGTATCAAAGATCTCAACTTTCTTCTACTCCCATGTCCCCATTGCTGGAAGTGCTGGCTACCAGTACGTTCAAGGAGCTAACAATCGCCTTATACTATTCTCATTTCACATGTTCTTTCTCAATTCATCTGGACTTAGAATTTTGATGGAGAGGAAAAAAAAATGTAACCTCATAAATGAAATCTGAATGATATTTCTCCCCTCTCTGTGGGCTGGATTTCACTATTATCATTTAAAAACAAACTTACTACAAACAATCTGCCCATAGTATTTATGTCCTGTCAGTAGCCACAGTACATAAGAACAGAAGTGAAAAATGAGAAAATATTGCAGAAACAGAATGAGTTTTGGCTTCTCAAAATCAGATAGAGAAAAAGAGGTGGTCACTTACTACAAATGCTTCAGGAAGTTAAACATCAAGGAGTGGAAAAGGCAATATCAAGACAGGAACAAATGACTATTAGAGGGGCATGAATACATTTAGGCTGTAAATTATAAGGCTGCCAGTCCGTAGATTACTGAAACTCTGGAATAGCCTCTGAATTGGAAAGGCAAGACAAATCATCCAATGTTACGTGCTATAACAGTTGTTGATGACGGGCGAGTCAAGAGATTTCTTTTAATTGTGTTCTCATCTCTTTAGGACTTGCTCTCATGCTTATTGAAATGTCAGCGTACAATGTAACTGCAGTGTTAAAGAGATAATGCAGCATATGAATCTTCCTATTTGGGACTACACAAATGGGTATGAATACCCTATAATTTAATTTTGAAGATGGAATTCACTCAGATTATTCATAGTAGTTCACTCAAATGTACAAATATCTGTTTTTTCCCTGTATATACAGGGGAAATATAAGCAGACCTTTAAAGTCTTGCTTTTATAGCAAGGTCTACCTGCTAATATTTCAGTTATTCTTTCTGAACAAGCTTCTGTTTCTGAATGCATATAAATGATACTGTGGCTTAATTTGTGACAATTAAATACTCATTTGCCAACCGTATCCTGGGCTGCATCAGAAGAAGCGTGGCCACCAGGTCAAGGAAGGTGATTCTGCCCCTCTACTCCACTCTTGTGAGACCCCACCTGGAGTACTGCGTCCAGCTCTGGAGTCCCCAACATAAGAAGGACATGGACCTGTTGGAGCAGGTCCAGAGGAGGGCCACGAGGATGATCCGAGGGCTGGAGCACCTCTCCTATGAGGAGAGGCTGAAGGAGTTGGGGCTGTTCAGCCTGAAGAAGAGAAGGCTCCGGGGAGATCTCATTGCAGCCTTCCAGTACCTAAAGGGGGCCTACAGGAGAGCTGGGGAAGGACTTTTTACTAGGGCATGTAGTGATAGGACAAGGGGGGATGGCTTTAAACTGGAAGAGGGCAGGTTTAGATTGAACATTAGGAAGAAGTTTTTCACTTTGAAGGTGGTAAGACACTGGAACAGGTTGCCCAGGGAAGTTGTTGAGGTCCCATCCCTGGAGGTGTTCAAGGCCAGGCTGGATGTGGCCTTGGGCAACCTGGTCTAGTGGGAGGTGTCCCTGCCTATGGCAGGGGGGTTAGAACTCGATGATCTTCAAGGTCCTTCCCAACCTAAACCATTCTATGATTCTATGAAAAGCACAAACCACAGCAGCCAGGTACACACACTCTCAGAACCTCATACTCCAGGGAAGGTGGTAAAAGGTTATTTTGGACACTTGCTCTTATTTCATACTCCAATACCAGTTGCGACTGTAGCCAAAATCCTACAGGGATGGTGACAACAGGCTGACAAACACCTTCTATCAAAGTGATTGATAAACTTTTTGCCATATTTAGTATCTGTTTTCCAAAACCTCTGAGTTTTATTTCTGTCCTGCCTACACAGCCCCTAATGGCTGTCCACTGGACAGCTTCTGACCATTAAACAATTCCTTCAGCGGGTCTGAAAGTAGTAGATGTATAGAGCTTACTGTCACCCCAACATCCAGCATCTCCATCATCATTTCTTCTTAATGGGATGGCTGTGCCTGAAGAGTGATATAAAAAAAATAAAACAGAAGCACCCCAGAGAAGGACAGAAGAGGGGACTCAAGGAGAAAATCCACACAGTGGATACAGGAAGATTTAGGGATTCACTGTCTTTCTCTTTACTAAACCACTGAAAATTTCAGACTTACCAAATATCCCTGCCAGGATTTATTCTGCATGCTGTCATGGGAACTAATATGTTTTACAAGTATTTATGTTGAAAACCAGTGAAGGGACCAAACACATCAGCATTAAGGCTCCTAACAAAGTCCTCACTGCAACTCATGTACCTTGAAAACTCCTTTTTCACAGAAGATACATATTTTGCAGTATTAAGATCAGGCATATCTCTCTTTCTACCAAAACACAGAGTTTCATCTAAATTAAGACTTCAGAACTGTTATGATATAGCTATGCCTGAATGAAAAAGTCTCTTATTGCCAACATTGCCACTGTATAAAAATGGTTATATCCCAGCTGAAATGTCTACTAATAATTGGCAAAGCAAGTCTTTTCATTATTTTTCATTAAGGACTGTACCATGATATAAGTTACTATATTCCTCATGGATTGTCTCCTTTTATTTAACTCCTGACTTGCAGAACAGTGTCTAAATCAGGACAACCATTTTCAGAAAGGAAGTATTTAAAAAGTAAAGTAGCTGTAAAAAGGCAGACTACTCAGGTGCAGTAAAACAATTACAGCTTGCCTTTTATTCTTGGCAATACTGTCCTATTATTTCAATGGAAAAAAAGCCTCTGTATAGGTTGCCAAACTTTTTTTAAAAAAAATTATAATTGGTATTAATCTGCAGTTCTGGCCATGACCTGAACAATAAGCCTTTGAGAACTGTTTTAAAAGTTCCAGCTACCTTTGAAGAGCAGAATTTTAGGTTTTGGGTTGTTTTTTTTTTTTTCACCTTGAGGCTTTTCAAAACCAACTTATAAGATCAGTGTTTCTAGCTGAAACTCCCAGTTAAAATGCCTAAAAGTGAAATGCAGTGTATCTTAATTAAATTTACTTTTCTGACAGCTCAAAACAGTTCATGCTATTTCATGCCCCCAACAACTCTCAACTTTCCCCCAGTAATCTTAGATGTACAGACACCATAGTGCTGTTAAAAACATTAGAAATAATTTCTATATCGTTCTTCTCTTGCTAGAACATTACCTTTACTAAAGTCTGTCTTCAAATTTTGTTATAAAAGAAGAAAAATATATTTGGAGATTATAACAATGACATAAGTGAACACACCCAATTATATAACTGAAACTTTGTTTAGAAAATATAATTAAAAAAATCTAAATATTACCTTTATTCAAAAAACCCATGAAGTTTGTAGAAGGTAAATAAGTCATTTTTTTAAAGAAAAATCTCTCTGTGCCAGCCCAATTCAAATTGTTTTCTGTTTCTCTGCAAGAAACATGAGGATCTCTTAATCAAATTTAAAACAAATATTTAGGACCTACACGGAAATAAACACTGTGCAAGATGGTAATAAGATTATGTTTATGGGCAATTAATAATGCAGTCTGTGTGAAGATTTCTTCACAGGCAGGAACTGATCTAAGAAGCCAATCTGATCTTCCTAATTATCAAACTAATAGCTACCATGTACAAACAGTCTGACTGGCTGGATACAAACTTTTCAGCTTCCATTAGATGATCTGGGTATTACCTGATACAAAGGTTGATAGAACAGAGTTTTAGATTACAGGGTCAAAGCACGATGAACAGTAGTGTTTTGTTTGGTTTTCTGGTTGTTTTTTTTTATTTTTATTGGGGGGGAGAGGGGCAGAGAGCACCTCTGTCAGAACAAAAAAGACCTTTTACCCCATCTTACTGTGGCTGTATACGAATGAATGGTATTGCTCTTTTAAATGAATGACATTTCAGGTAATTGTTAAGATACAGAAGAAGGAATTATTTTTTGCTTTCTGCCCGTTTTGGATAAGATAGTTTCATTTCTGGTACTTATCTTCAATATGAGACTTTCGTTTATATTTATGATCAAATTATAAGGCAGAAAGAAGACAATAACAATTCAAAATGCATTTTTCTCTCACACTGTTTACATCAAACAACCTATACTGACACTGGTTGGCACCCCTGTTGAGTTTGTTGACAGTTATAGTGCTACACTAACTCCAGAGTCAGTCTCCTCATTTTGCATTCTGAAAAGATGACATTTTGCACTGATTTTACTCGTTATGAATAATATGCTGCCTGTTAACATAAAGGAACAAAAAGGTACTTTCACAAGGACGGGTGTTTATTTTGTTCTATTTTCCAAATCTATTCAGAATCTAGACTGTCACTTTGTTTCTAGATGTACAGAAAGAAAGTACGATGGGAACAGAACAACAGAACAACTTCCTCATTTGTGGAACCACTTACACTTCTTGACAGAGACAAAGCTCAGCAACTCTTTATCTTGTACTCTGCAACACTGAAGTAACATAAATACACAAAACTGTCTTCCAATGGGCCAATCACAGGTACCATCAGAAAACGAAGATGCCCAAGATAGAGCTGCATCTTCATGTCTAGGCACCCAAACCTTCGCCTCAGTTCTGGCACATAAGCCAAAGATGACAATACAGAGCTCCAACACTGCTTCTGTAAATTAATCACGTTATTTAAAAAAAATAAATAGAGTAATGCAATACACATACAATTAACTCTGGTCAACACTGAACGCCTGTGGCAGTAATCTCTCAAAAGACAGGAATTAAACAGCAAATAAAAGTGAACAGCACAACCAGTTCAAGAAAAGGCCAACACAAACATAATCATCAAAACCATTACAATAAACATGAAATTAAATGGCGGGGGAGGGGGGGGGGACGACACACGAACACACCCAAACAAACCAACAACAAATGAGATGATATCAGAGGGAGTGAACAAAAATCCAGAAGGATATTAAGACACTCCAAGCTGCCTAGGGCATGAAGTCAGTCATGTTTCTCCCTTAATCTTCATGACAGCCCCAGTAAGTGTTCTGGGAATTCCAGTTCCTCTCAGATAAACAGGATCAGAAACTTCTTAAACTTCTTAATTTTTTTTTTTATATAGATGGGCACCAAAAAANAAAAAAAAAAAAAAAAAAAAGAGTCAAGAATGGATTTTTTTATACTGCTAGCTTTCCAACTTTCTTGGGAGCTACTGATTTTATCTATATGTAGCTACTGTTTCAAGTTACAAGAGGATGGATATAAGTTGCAAAGAGCTTACTCCAACAGTAGTTTCTTTGGTGCCTAAATTTACTTAATTCCACAGTTCCTTAAAATATTACCTCTTTACCCACCTTGTGAGTGCACCATTTGAACTATGCTCTGCAATGGCTCCCCCAAACATTAAGCAATAAAAAAATGCTTAAAAGGCCAGCAGCAACATAAACATGGTATCTTGGTCAAACCAACAGTACTGTTATAATAGCTTGAGTACAGTGCAACCTTCTGAACAGAAAAGACCGCAAGATGTTTGACTCTCCGGTGTTATGAGCATTTGCCAGGGTGCAACCTAAAAGACACCTTGAATAACAAGAACAGCTAATGATTCTTGCAGTCACACAAAAGCCCACTATACTGCTCAGTAAGATTGCATCTTGCTTGAGTGAAGGGGAACACTTCACTGTCATGTGGCAATTGATGTACCTGAAATCTCCTATTTAGACTACAATCTCCCCAGTGCCACTTACCAAAGCAGTAGTTCTGTAAGCATGTGGATTTCGTACCAGTTTGTGTTTTGTAGGTCGAAGGCTCATGCGACCTCTCCACATCAAGCTAACCCAGAGACTGCAGCAGCTCTGTGGTCTCTCTTGCTACCCTTCATTAGTCCATAGTTTGAAGCCTGAGCTCATGCAGTCTGTCAGAGGCAGGACAGGTGCAGCCTTTCTTTTATTTGCCCAACAAATTCTTCTTTTTAGGGTTTTAATTTTCTGTCAATCTTGTCTGGATGGGACAACAAATTCAAAAGTTGAAAGGCTTGTAGTGTTTGTCTGGCGGACACCAGTCACAGGTGTTTCCACATGAAACTGTTTTTTTTCGCATATATATGAGCCATCACACTAATGGTGGCAATCACTTCAGCGTCCTGACCTTCATTTTCAGAGGCCAGCAACAACCAAGCCTGAAGTATAAATTATCATCCCCCTCCCACTCTCCCCACCTTGGCTTTTAAGTGGAAGAGAAGGGTTGAGGAAGGAAGTTCTTCAGACAGCACTATCACAATTTAATCTATACTCGACACCTCACTTATCAGAACCTGGAATAAACCTATCAAGGCTTTTACTGTTAAAATCTGTGAGAAAAAAACCCCAACAGCTGAACTGAAGAGCAATCACCTTGTACTTGACATATTGCAAGTCTCTTACAGAATCTGATCACTGGTGAGAAAAACCTGAAAGCCAGTTGAAAAAAAAAAATTAACAGCCATTGGCCACAACAATTTTCATATGAAACAGGTATGAAAGAAATGTTGACATAGAGGCGAATGTGTTCACAAGACCTTTAAAAAAAAATAAAATGCCATGAGTTTAAACCTGCACTATGTTGTATTACAAGTTAAATGGCAAGATAGGAGAAAATGGTATGTGACTATTTTAGGAATGGTCTTTAAACTCAATATTCAACTCACCATTTTAATGATAAATGGTTACCGCACTTTCTGATGAGAAAGCAAGCATGAAATAGAATTATCACTGAACAAAAGAAAAAAAAAAGAGCATCACTGGGCAAAGAGATTTGCAGGAAATAACTAATTCCTAAGAAAATCGTATGAAATATGAAACTCAGAGGGAATTATCAGACCCATGTTTTGTAGGTCTCCTCCTGTTACTGCATTGGCCAGGCAGAGCTCTTTAAGGATGACTATTAGATAAAACTGTCAAAGCAAGAGTGTGGCCAGTCTGAAAGCGGCTCAGCCACTTCCATGTGAAACCAACACGTCAAATTGAGATCACATGTNGACTATTTTAGGAATGGTCTTTAAACTCAACATTCAACTCACCGTTTTAATGATAAATGGTTACCACACTTTCTGATGAGAAAGCAAGCACGAAATAGAATTATCACTGAACAAAAAAAAANATCACTGGGCAAAGAGATTTGCAGGAAATAACTAATTCCTAAGAAAATCGTATGAAATATGAAACTCAGAGGGAATTATCAGACCCATGTTTTGTAGGTCTCCTCCTGTTACTGCATTGGCCAGGCAGAGCTCTTTAAGGATGACTATTAGATAAAACTGTCAAAGCAAGAGTGTGGCCAGTCTGAAAGCGGCTCAGCCACTTCCATGTGAAACCAACACGTCAAATTGAGATCACATGTGCTGTTTTGCCTTGGTGACCTTAAAATATAGGAAAAAAAGAGAAAAAAAAGAGCCACAGACCTGCTTATGAAGCTTCATACATACCTTTATTCTAGACTTCCAGTAAGTAGGATTTTCAATTGTTCTTCAGTTTTGTGACTCTTGTGTAATTCCAAATAAAAAATTTCAATTGGAATTCATGTGTCCCAAGTTAAGAGAACAAGCCAACCCTTACAACAACTTGATTTACCTCTATTTTTCCTGAGAAAAGTGTTTCCCAAAATTCTACATAGAACAGCATCACCATTACCGTGAAGGCATGAGTTGCGACAGTCTCTTTGACTTTAGGGAAAGTTGATGAAAATTAAGGGTTAGAAATAGGTTGTACTTGTAGTTTTGCTTTCATAAAACAACATCTATAATAAATGGAACAATTTCATTAAAATCACATGTAGATTTTTAAATCTAAAATTGAGACATACTATTTCTGAATTGCATATATTAAATTCAATAGGAAATATGATATTATTACTGACTCAGAAAAAGCTGGACACTTTAGCCACAGAAACATCATTTTTGTTAAGTCCAGTAACATAGACTTAATACAACTCAATCACCATGCCAGTTCTCAGTTTGACACATCCTTAGAGATCAAATGCGTATTTTCTCATTTAGCAATTTCAAACGAACAACTGTGTAGCTGTATGGTGTTGCTTCACCAAGCTTAAATTGTTCGCTTAGTCCTAAACTTTCAAGATTTTGAAAAAATACACAGTGAAAATACAAGAAGGAAAAGCTATTCTAGACTTGCTGTGCTAGGCAATATAATTCTTTAAAAACAAGTTATACTTAAGTATCATAAGACTAATGAACTGCATCATCAGAAGACACTATCAGCTGATAGAATCAGTAGAACTGCTAGAAATGATTGCATTATAGTGCCATCATTAATACAAATCTTAAAAATTGATTTTTGTCAAGGCTGTTTCCACACACCCTGTTATAGTCCAATTACATCCTAACCTATCAGCAGATTTAGTTGTTGTCAATTTAGAAAGCCAGCTAAAAATTTAAATGATTGCTCCTGCAGAGCCTCCAGAGCCCTCCTAACACTTGGTCAGTACTGTGGATCATTCAGAGTAGACTTCACTGATGTGAACTGGAACTCAATTGATTAATGAACATGCCATTCTCACTACCGTGGTTATCCATCCCATGCCATCCTGCTCCCAACCATCACGTCATTTATTCTTCTTTTAATCATACTTCATTTCTGGAAAGAGACCGATTCCGTTTCTGGGGGGAAAAAGGCTTTAAATGGCATCATGAGCTGTCCTGTTAGCTGCATTAACATTGCATTCCAGAGATTATTATAAATGTGCCCATTTAGGCACTAAATTACTCTCCACACAAGCATAGCAGCTCAAAGAGTGAATCATAGCAGAGTATTTTTGCTCCTTTCCCATTTACATCTGTCCTTCCACAGAACCATATAGGCAGATTGTCACCTTTAAATGAAGGAATTGGTGAAAGAGGTGTGAACTTGCCAGTATTCTCTATAGTCTTTACTCTCGCCACCTCCTAAAACAAGCTGTGCCTTTAAAACAAACAACAAAGTATAAGATACAACACAACAGGTCGCTAGAAACTAATTATCTACAAGATAACCTTGGTCAAATCTAGCCAATGGACTGAAGCGTTATTTAGGAAGGGGATGACAAATAACACACAGAGCAAAAGGCTACATAAAAATTGTTTCCACAGAAATCTTGTCCCATAAAACAGTGCTAGAAATCACCATGGCAACTAACTTGAATTATGATGCAGATTTAAAATTTATCCTGGTTTAAGGATTAGAGGACAGATCAGACCACTGCACTAGCAGCTGCATCCCTCTTGGGGAAAGTTCAAGTTGGATGCTTGCTTAATTACAATTTTTTTTTTTCCATTACATAAGATATTACTACTAATTTTCTCTCCCAAAGTATAGAGTCGCACACAGATTTTTACGATTTTTAGAAATTCTGTTTCACTTGACTGCATAAACTGCAAACAAAAAACCCAAAAGCAACAGCGTATACTGAATATTGTCTGAGAGTTGTCAATAAAATAAGAATCAATATGGTAGAAGAGAAGGGATTTAAATTTTATTCTCATTCTACACAAAAGCCATAACACTTTTTTGGTGCATCCATGCTTTTTAAAGGAATCTGTATGACCACAGTGGTAGGAAAACTACATTTTCCTATTCTTATGAACCAAATGATATATTCTCTGCTATGTACAATTTACATTTTGAGTCTCAGTTGCCTTTAAACAGTAACTCTAAATGTTTTAGGTTTGTTTATACTCATACCATTTTAGGAAAAATAACCCCAAACAATCAGACCATGACTCCTGGCTGCAGACCAGACCACACTTGGGAAAAAAAAGGGTAGCTGCTAGGAATGATTAAATCTTTCTTTTATCTGAGTATTTACTTTACACACTTAATGACAATTCCTCACAGCAGATTGTGAAACCATGCCTTGAGGTCTAAACAAACAGTTCTTCATTTTTGCCCACTTTCATGGTAGTAATTTTGGTGCTGCCACCAGTTTCAAGTTATGACACGTACTCAAAAATCCTATTATGACAAAATTTGGAGTGAAAGTTAATTTAGATTGCTGAAAATTATCTTGCTGAAGACCTCTCTTGGTCCCCTTTAACTCCATCCTAGCTGTTGCGTTTAGGAAACAGACAGGTGAATAGTACCCTATCAACTACTAACCTGTTCAAAACATGAATTTATTTCAAATATAAAGGTTATGTCCAGAGGATAGCTAACCTAACACTACGAGGTTTTACTGTCTTCTTCCTGATTTTTTTTTTTTAAATTCTGTACATAGTGTGCTTAAGAATAAATAAGAATTCTGGCTTTAAGTGTAATCTTGGAACAGAAGATATTTGTGAACTATTAGCTACAGTGGAACTTAGCATAATGCATATGGCTGATACAATTCCCTCCCTTAATTAAAGGGTAGCCACAGAGTCTGTATTTGGAAGCTCTAACTAATAAGCTAAGGGGATCTTTATGGTTTTCAATTTTCAAACAGCTGGCTTGTATGGAAACAAGATGTCTTGGCACAGAGAATTATTTATGCCCATGTAGATTCAGCGTGACTGATTATTTGCCACACGACAACAGAAATCTGCAAAATAAGTGATTTGAGAAAGAAACGGTTATCCCTGCTCTGGCAAAAACTCTTCTCCATCATTAACTCCCTAAAAATTGGCTTTATGCAGTAGTTTCAGTAACTCAAGAAAACCACCATACTTGGCATATGCTCAGCAATGACAAAAATAAACAAAAACAAACCAGCCCACCCCTGAAAGAGTTTACCGTATTCTTCTCTGAAGTAGATCAATTCATTTGGATTGCATGTGGTTGTACTCTTCTGTATTGTTTTACATGACATTTTATAAGCATCACTTCAAGAAGACGGCTGGAAGTTTTTCTTCACGTCACTGTGGTTTTTAAATTTTATCCTGTTGTTAAGTGTGACAATTAGTTGCTAAGATGCTACATAGGTACATACACAATGGAGCTAAATTTCTCTTGCCCTGTGTATTTATCACAGTCAAGAAGAGGAGAAAGAGAAAATGAGATTAGACAATTTTTGCTTCTACTGAAAATAGTTGTTTTGCCTTTCAGTTAAGAATGTTTTTTCTCTGCTTTATCCAGCCATTCAAACTTTCAGGAAATTCTTGTACTAATTGCAAGAGGACAAGAAAAATTGTGATAGCACGCTTTATGCCAGACAGGTGTACACAGAAGAAAGAATTTCTAACCAATCAGCATAAGTTAAAAACATTAAAAGGCTAGATTTAAAAAAAAAAAAAAACCAAACCAAACCACAAAACTAAACAAACAAAAAAACCCCAAACCAACCAATCAACAAAACATCTAATAAAAAGTTTTAAACAAACTTTTCCAAACAAAGCAGAGGATTCCTTTTGTTTTGTCCCTTTAGTCGAACATCTTATACCTTTACTGCAGAAGAGAGAGACTTTTTAATGATTAATGTCTAACATGAAGGTAGCTAACTGCCAGTTGAGCTGTCTGCAACTGCTAGAAATTACAAAAATTGTACCTTATCTGCTGGATGTCTACATTATTCTGTGCCTGCCTTTAGCTCACAAGATTTGAGAGCTGAAGTCTTGACTTAATCTGAAGCACTCCTCAGAAGTGCTGATGAAATCCTCACCGAAGAGCTTTCTCTGTGTAACTATGCTATTCGTTTTCTCTTAGGGACTGCAGCTTGGTGGAAGAGGACGAGCAGTCTCTACCCACCAGTCAGCTTCTTTCTCATTAATACATCCTGATTTTTTTTCCTTAGCAAAGCTGACCTGTGCAGACCTATGCAGCCACTGTCACATGCTTCCTCCTGCTGCAGCTCTCATTCTGTCCTTCGCAACTTGCTGGTACGCTTTACGTTAACGATCATACACTTGGCTTTCAATGCAGAGTTTACACCTTTATTTAGGAGAAAATGGATGATTATCCAGGCTCTTAACTACAAAAAAAGAAAACCACCACCTTTGGCCATACCAGAGAGAAAAAGCTTGTTCGTTGTTCCATGCCATCTAATGATGGAGGTTATCACACTGATGTGGAAGGGAACATCAGAGACAGTCACACACTGCATGAAGCAGAAGCTGCCACTTTGGGAACAATGAAGAGTGTCATACAGAAGAGACCTTCCTAACCAGGACTTACAACAAGCAATGCAGCTTTTCTTCCAGGGGTGTGCCACTTTCATAAACGACCTTAACAGAGAGAGGTATCATCCAGCTAATGTCACTCAGTAACCTATACAGACCACAGCAGCCCATACAGCCCAGGACCTACGCATGGCTTCATAAAACTCCAACCACTGTCTGCCACCCTGAGATCAATAAATGAGCAGAAATGGAGAACAAACTCTCTTAACCTCCATAAAGATAGTTTCTTCTGGTTAAATGTTTGAGGAAGCAAATCCACTGGCTATGTCGCATTCAAGAGAAACACATATCCATAAGGATCTATTAAGCCAAGTGCCATCTATCCAGTAAGCTACATGAACCAAATAAAGCACACCACACATCACTACTAGGGGAAAACCAAAGACAAACAAAAACCAAAAGACCCACACACCTACAGGTAGTTACATAATACTAATCCAATAAAAGATGTCAGCAGTGAAAAAAGGACTGGATGCTACGAAACTAGGCTGAAGTATATTGCCTGAATATCTGAAATGATATATATAAGAGTGTTTTCCTGCTCTAATACATTTGTGATTGAATAGTGTTTAGGCATATCTTCTGAATTTGTTAACAGCTTCTCAGGGAGCTTTTCAGAGAGTAAAAGTTAATACGTACTTGGAATTACCCAGTTGATTTGTCATCTCACCTTCATGTGGTTAAGCCCATCACAGGAACAAATACATATTTAACACCATTTCAGGAAAGGCTTAACAATATCCTATGTCATATCATTTAGAGGAGGTCACATAAGTTTTGAAGTCAGCCTTTCACATCCACCGTATGACACTATTAAATCCAAGTGTTTAAGACAAGATCGTATTAAGATTACACAGCGAGACTGGGGATACATAGTATTTTACCTACAAAGCACTGTAAAGGATCTTGAACAGTCGGCTTCACACTGATGCCGATTTCAAAAAGATTTGCTACTTGAGAGTCTTAATTAGGCAGCTGTATTCTCATAGACTGTTTAGCCTCCTCTGAACTAAAATTTCCTGAGAAGCCTGCCAATTCAAAATACTTTATTCTTCATATGTTGTCAGTTTAGTCTATTTTGCTCTATTAGATCACACTCAAATTATTTCTGTCAGCAGTATGTCAGTCTAGTAGACTCTTAAGCTTAAATCTTCCACTCATGTGAAAAAACACGCAAGAAATCTTGTATTTTATGACTATGAAAAAAAAAAAAGAAAAGGATTATCTATTGTAGAAAACACAGCCATTAAATGGTTGTACCTGTAGCAGTCTGAAGTTTCCCCATCATCCCTAACCATTAGGGGGAGTCCTACAAGCGAGATTCATCATCCCACTGTACCTAGAGCAAGTAGACAAGGAGTTTTCTTCACTACCACTTACCATAATTTATTTGTTTATTTTTCTTAGAGTTGCAATCAAACCACTAAGACAGAGTTCTGGGACAAAGACTAAACCCGATTTTCCTTGGGCTGATCCCTTTGGGGTCTAAACAAAAGCAAAAAAAACCAAAAAACCAAAACATTTTCTGTGTGAATCAGACTTCTAGATCCTAGATGAAATAAAACCCAAAATGAATCAAAACAAGATAAAATACAAACACAAGAGCGTTCTGGATTTACCTATTTAACCACTGGGTATGTACAGCATTGAAATTTGAAATTAAATTCCTGGTGATGTATAGCTCAATGAATTAAGACGCATGGGAAACAGTTTTTCCACTTGCATTATTACATGGAGTTCCTTTTACCAGCATCTGCTGTAAGATTTACAAGAGAGTTTACTTACAATGTATACATTTGCAAATACATAACTCACTACACTGGTGATTTCTACCTGTGCCGCCTTCTTCTCTCTAGTACATAACATCTTCATTTTAAAAGATTTTGTCAAGATACTTGCTATTAAATGATTTTGTTGACTTGCAACTTTTTGTGACTTGAGCCACAAAAAACCTAACATGCAAAATTCATTAAGTGAGTGTTCCTTTTTTTAATCAATAACCCCACAGTTAAGTACTTTGTCTTGAGATGCATTTCCCATCTGAGGGTTTCCATCTGCAAGGGGAATGCTCTGATTTCCATGCCTTAGAATATTCTGGTGAGAAGTATTCTCATTTATATTGTTTAGGTTTTTCCCCTCTGGATACCTATTAAACACCCACTGGAATACAAACTGGATCTCAGGTCCCACTTACTAGAGACCCACTTCTAGGGCTCCATTTCCCTAATCAGTGTATCACAGTAATATAATTCTGTCCGAGTGGATATTTACATTTCTTATGGAAACCCATGGGGTTAGCACAGCTTCATCAGGAGAGATTAAGAAATGCATTTCTCCCTAGTTTCAAGTAGATCAAATCTGAAAAAGTGAATTAAGTGTCTTCAGATATGGAACATGTCACACTTTGAAAAAAGTGGGAACTTATTGTTCACTTATACCCCATATTAGTACCATAATTATTAGTTATTGGAAAAAAGAGTGGAAGGCAGCATAAAATTCCTATCGTGGATGTTCTTTAAGTTTAATATTCCATTGTCTCACTTTTGTTAAAAAAAATAAAAAGAAAAAAGAAAAAGAAACCCCCCCAATATTTCAAGAGAAAGAATTTTGCTCACAAAAATGAAGTTTCTAATTTTGTATTTTACACAAAAAACCCCATCCAATTATTACTAAGCATAATTGTATTTTGAAAAACCAGTCTTTGCCCCTGCATTTATTCCCAGTCAGATGTGGAGAGGGAATGTAATACAAAGTCCTCAAAGTAAATCAACATTAAAAAGAAAAACCGTAGTCCTACAAATGCTACATGCACACATTACAACCAGGGTGACTATTCAAATTAAACGTGACACATTTAAAACCAAGCAGAAGCCAGTTAAATGCATCTAAAAGCCATTAATCTTCTCTTTGAACAAGTTACACCGAATATCTAATTTTATAGAAAAATTACTACTGATTCTGTTAAAGGGGAAAAAAAAGAAATCAATCCAGGTTCCCAATTAAATGTTTCTCTCAGGTGTCAATGTGGCATCTATGGCAGCTGTACCCCGTAGTCTTATGTAATGCCATGCCTACTTTACCTGAGCAATTTAAGATGGTTCCTTTCATTAAATGAAAGCATCAGAGCACATATAAAAGGACTATACGCAAAGCTTAAAAAACCACAGTATTTTACCTCTTGTCAATTTGAACTCATCTGCAAAGTCTGATAGTCCTTCTAAAAAAGCTTTTTGTATGGGGATTCAATTTCACAAGGCTAACTTAACACAGATGTTTCTGGAGTTTTTTCAAGAAGGGTACGCACATTTTTTAAGAGCTTCTGACCAGCTCTACGATTAGTGGACCAGCATCCAGACAAGAGTTCTGAAACAATATTTTCTGTATGGCTTCAAGGTAAAAATGTCCTTCTTTACTCAACTGTGATGAAACTATAAAAAAACAAAAAGAAAAAAAAATTTCTCATAATAGTAAAGGAAGCAGCGCGGCCAAAAGATGTCTTGATGGACCATTAGTCCTTCACCACAAATTTTGGTTACAGCTTCCATAGTCAGAGGGGAGAAGGTTCTAATAGATTTCATTAATTGTTTCTATAAATACTGTATCCCATGAGCAGGTAAAGTGACACAAGAAAAAACATCCCATGGCAAAGTTAAGCAATGATTCATGCACGTTAATACTACATTCTATGTAGCTGTACTAATGTGCATGGATCTTTGCTTAACTAGAATGTAGTATTAATGCGCGTGAATCTTTGCATAACATCTTGATATCCATAGCACGTAGAAATCAAGATACAGCATAATCTGCTGTGTTCACATGTTACTAAACACCATTATCAGTAAGAAACAAGTCAAAAAATAAAAACACAGTTGCATAACTGACAGAAAATATTTCACGCAGATTTTAACAAGCTATGAAGTTTCTCTCAGAGGGCAAGTCATTTGTGTCCTGTACTGGACAATTAATGTCATTAGAGAACACAGAATTAATAGCCCTCATTAAAAGCATCTGGAGAATTTCGCTGCTACAATAACTGTGACCAATCCAGAATGCCCAAGTACAAATCAAGGTTGCATCTTTCATTCCTGCCTTTAAATTTTTGCTGAATAATCTTTTACTTATTATACATATGGTCTCTCTAGATCAGACTGTAGATTTATTTTCATTAAATAAGCATTGCTTTACTGCAACAGCATCTGTAGGCTACTAATACAAGACTTTTGTGTTAGTACTGAAAAAAAAGTAGGCATTCTATTCTGAAGGCCTTGAAATCCAAGGAGCATCTTACGGGAGCTGGTAAGGTTTACATAAAAAGAATCTGCAATATTAAAAAAAAGAAGTTTTCCAAGTCTGCTCAGACATTTGATCAAATTAAAAAAAAAATAATAATAGTAAAAAAAATTAATCAGTGAGCTATTTTTCCCTCAGGTAATTTGTAATCCAGCTTGATGCTGGAACTCAAAAAATGGCTCTAAGTAACATATATAAATTATATATTCAGCTTGCTATGTCTACGCATGTGCTGTATGCAATTAACATGAACAAATTAAAAAGACTTGCTTGATAACTGAATTCAGAGAGGTTGTAATAGACAATGAAGATTATCAGAAGAGAAAATTCATGCCTTATACAGTGAACTATTAATGTCACAGGCAGCAACATGTCCTGCACAGGTATGAAATAATCACATAAGACATGCCAATTCATTATCTCTCTTAAATGGAACTTCCAGATAAATTTAAGGGAACTGAAATTATGAACCTTCAGATTCATAAGGATATTTTACCTCAGTTTAGTACGGGTTAAAAAAAAATTCTATGCAATTCATAGCTCATGTACCTTGATACCTATTTTTTTTTTTTAACCTTCCATTTTCAAGGAAGAATTTCTATGAGGTGGTAGGCAGAGAAGAGCCATAGAAACATTGGCATAGAACAAACCACTGGGAATAAAGATTGATCAAAGTGCACAATCGATCCCAATGAGTCCTAGTTTATAAGCCATTCCCATTCTTAAGAACTCTTCCATGATGGGCAATACACAAAAAATTCTTACCAAAATAGTTGTCTTATCACAGCCCAAGTCTTGGGCAGCAGAATTTGTTCAGAGTTATTGGTTTTAAAAAGGAGACTCAAAAAAGTACTCACCTATGGAGAAATCCTACTTTGGGAAGGGCAGAAGTAGGAGTTAGGGTCTTCCATATTTGAAAATAAGCATTCCAGCCCACCCTACCTAATATCCCTATTAGAACTTCTTGTAAACCTTCTCCCAGGGACAAAGGTGTCTGTGAGCCAAGGGTTAGTTTTGATACAGCTCAGCAGTGCAACCTTGTCTCTGATGCCTGAGAAGACTGTTGTGAGAAAGACCTGTGGAAAAACTAGAGAGAACTAAGCAAGTTAAAAAGGTAAAAATCCCATACAAAGGTGAGACAGCTAAAGCAGCGAGAGTACCTCCTGAATTCAAGAGGAAAAACACCAGCATATGAAGGTATAAAACCATATGGGGGGAAAAACACCCCACCAAATTGGAAGACAGCAATCAACAACAATGAGACTCAGCCTGTTTCAAGAAACACTGAGGCTGACTTCTCCCCCTGACTAATAACAGGTTGTCTGGCAAAAGCTCACCAAGAGTCTCATTGGGATGGTTAGTGTAGCCTCAAGTTAGTTCTAGACATCTACTGCATGTTTAGCCAATAAAGAATTGCTTTAGACTCACAAATGTATCCCGTTTGCAGAACCCCTCTGCACACAGTAGAAGCTGCTTGAGCAAAGCGACCCCACAGAGAAAAGACACGCTGTGGGCATGAAATGGGGAAAAAGCTTGCCTTGAAAGGTTTTTAAAAAGAATAACAACAAGAAAAAAAAAACCCCATATCTGCTCTTCTTATGCACATATGTATGACACTACTGCAACAGTCCCACATCCTGGAAACTTCCTCTCTGTACCCAGAAGAAAGGATTAAGCCGTACCATACACATTTTAGAAATAAAATTTCTGGTGATGAGCTGCCAAGAGAGTGACAGTTCTGAATTGAAAACAAAATTCAATGCCATTATTTAAAAGTAGGAGTGTAGGACTATAGCTTAATATCTATTAGAGCAAAAAGACAAATACACATTTAATTTCTGTTACACAGGATGACTATTTAAAACCACTATTTTATAAGACAACATTTAGGAAAATAGTATTAATAATTATTTTCTTCTTTAGTTTCTTGGAAAACAAAACTAGTAGAAGAATTTGAGTGCTGACATAATAGTTAAATGGTCAGAGAAATGGTCTCTGCTAGAAACAAGATTCCTATAAAACTCTATTTTACCAAAATCCCAAGAGGCATACTCATTCTATCATTTGTAGCCCATTAACTCTTCCATGGTGACATACGGTATTTAAGTAGTTCAGAGGTATGAAAGATCCATAGAGATTGGAAAGAGAGTCCTGTGAAAAATCTCAGAAGCAGCTGTAAAAGAGACAATGCACCTAATACAGAATAATTCTTTTGGGTGGCCGGGGGAAAGGGGCCAGGAAGATATGTTGATGAACACTGAATAGGAATCATGCTTTAGAAACTTTAGTTTTTCAAGTCATTTAAAAAGTTAGTAATTTTCTTGTCGGTGACCAGTCACTCCTAAACTATAATTTACAGAAATCTGCAAGAATAAGATCGGTTGAACTCTCTCCTCTAGACCAGACATTATTAAACATAAAATCATCTAAATGGTACAAAATGGTACAAGCATTTCAAGTATGATTCCCCAATAGTTAAAGGCAGGGGGGAAATAAATACATAAAACACCAGTGCAAAACTCAAACTAACAGCCTGATGCAATAGCAAAAATAGTTTTCCTGCAGTGAAGAATGCCTTCTAGACAGCTTTTCACCTATAAAGAATGATACTATCTCCCATTTACAGGCAGAAGAACAGGCCATGACTATCAAGTAATTTTTATATGCAACTTTGAGAAGCTCAAGGCTAAATTCAAGAGCATTTCACATCTCCTTTAGTATATTCAGAACAGCAGTTCAAAAGCCTGACATGCATAGGCCAGAACTTTGTAGTTCTGGAAGTCAACCTTAAGTCTCAATTTCTTTACCTACTAAAGTGACACTATCGATGTGTTTCTCATCAGCTGAGGGGAGAATGCAAGAGGAAAGAAGAGAAGAAAGTGCAAGATACTTCACCATCAATACACACATAACAAGGAAGAGTTTAAACATTTGTCCATGACAAAGTTCAGCTCTTCAAATGCAACCATCCTTGTTCCTCACCATTCACAGCATTATACTCACCGCATCTGCTAACCTCTAAGTCTCACATCAGTGTGCACCCCTGGATGCTGACTCACCACCAGACAACCATTCGTCCTCTGGAGAGCAGCAAGCAAAAGAGTCCGTGGAAGGAGTGACATCTACACTCCAGCCAGTAAGTCAGCTTCATCGGGGGCCCAACTTAAATGCCTCTATAGAAATGCAGGTAGCATGGGGAATAAACAACAGGAGTTAGAGACGTGCACATGCCTGCAGGGCTATGATCTCGGCATCATGGAGACGTGGTGGAATGGCTCCTATAGCTGGAGCATTGGAATGGATGGATACAGGCTCTTCAGGGAGTACAGGCAGGGGAGCCCTCTATGTCAATGAACATCTGCAATGAATGGAGCTCTGCCTGGGGATGGATGAGGAGTCAACTGGGAGTTATAAGGGAGGGCAGGAACAGGTGACATTACAGTGGGGGGCTGCTACAGGCCACCTGATCAGGAAGACTGAGTGGATGAGGCCCTCTATAGACAGATAGGAGCAGCCTCATGTTCACAAGCCCTGGTCCTCACTGGGGACTTCGACCACCCCAATATCTGTTGGAGGGCCAACACAGCAGGACATAAGCAATCAAGGCAGTTCCTGGAAAGCATCAATGATAACTTCCTTTTCCAAGCGACAGCGGAGCCAACAAGGAGAGGTGCCATGCTGGACCTTGTTCTCACCAACAAGGAGGGGCTGATGGGGAATGTGAAGCTCCAGGACAGCCTTGGTTGCAGTGACCATGAGATGGTGGAGTTCAAGATCCTTAGGGCAGCAAGGAGGGTGCACAGTAAGCTTGCTCCCCTGAACTTTAGGACAGCAGACTTTGGCTTCTTCAGGGATCTGCTTAGTAGAGTACCCTGCGATAAAGCCCTGGAGAGAAGAGTGACCCAAGAAAGCTGGTTAATATTCAAGGATCACTTCCTCCAAGCTCAGGAGCGATGCATCCCAATGAAGAGGAAGTCAGGCAAAAATGCCAGGCGGCCTGCATGGATGAACAAGGAGCTCCTGGACAATCTCAAACAGAAAAAGGAAGCCTACAGAGGGTGGAAGCAATGACAGGTAGCCCAGAAGGAATACAGAGAAATTGTCTGAGCAGCCAGGGATCAGGTTAGGAATGCTAAAGCCCAGACAGAGTTAAATCTGAGGAAACTGAAGGTGCACAAATCCATATGACCTGATGAGATACCTCCACGGGTCCTGAGGGAACTGGTGGATGAAGTTGCCAAGCCACTATCCATCATATTTGAGAAATCATATCAGTCCAGTGAAGTTCCCACCGACTGGAAAAGGGGAAATGTAACCCCCATTCGTAAAAAGGGTAAAAAAGAAGATCGGGGGAACTACAGGCCAGTCAATCTCACTTCTGTGCCCAGCTACATCATGGAGCAGATCCTCCTGGAAACTATGCTAAGGTACATGGAAAATAAGGAGGTGATTTGTGACAGCCAACATGGCTTCACTAAAGGCAAATTGTGCCTGACAAATTTGGTGGCCTTCTACACCAGGGTTACAGCATTGGTGGATAAGGGAAGAGCAACTCATGTTATTTGCCTGTACTTGTGCAAAGCATTATTTGATAGTGTCCCGCACAACATACTTGTCTCTAAATTGGAGAGGCATGGATTTGACAGATGGACCACTCGGTGGATAAGGAACTGGCTGGATGGCCACACTCAAAGAGGTGTGGTGAACAGCTCGATGTCCAACTGGAGACAAGTGATGAGTGGCATTCCTCAGGGTTTGGTATTGGGACCAGTGCTGTTTAACATCATCTTCAATGACATCACCAGAGAGATCAAATGCACCCTCAGAAAGTTTGCTGATGACACCAAGCCATGTGGAATGATCAACACACTGGAGGGAAGGGATGCCATGCAGAGGGCTTGAGAGGTGGGCCTGTGCTAACCTCATGAAGTTCAAGAAGGCCAAGTGCAGGGTCCTGCATGTGGGTCGGGGCAATCTCATGCACAAACACAGGCTGGGCGGAGAATGATTGAGAGCAGCCCTGAGAAGGACTTCGGGGGTGTTGGTTGATGAGAAGCTCAACACAACCCAGCAATGTACACTCGCAGCCCAGAAAGCCAGCTGCAACCTGTACTGCATCAAAAGAAGCGTGGCCAGTGGGTTGAGGGAGGTGACTCTGCCCCTCTATTCTGCTTTCACGAGACTTCACCTGGAGTACTGCATCCAGCTCTGGGGCTCCCAACATAACGAGGACATGGACCTGTTGGAGTGGGTCCAGAGGAGGGCCACCAAGATGATCAGAGGGCTGGAACACCTCTCCCATGAAGACAAGCTGAGAGAGTTGGGATTGTTCAGCCTGGAGAAGTCTCCAGGGAGACCTTATAGCAGCCTTCCAGTACCTAAATGGGGCCTACAGGAAAGATGGGGAGGGACCCTTTATCACGGAGTGTAGCGATAAGACAAGGGGTAACAGTTTTAAACTGAAAGAGGATAGCTCTAGATTAGATATTAGGCAGAAATTATTTACTGTGAGAATGCTGAGGCACTGGAACAGGTTGCCCAGGGAAGTTGTGGAGGCCCCATCCCTGGAGGTGTTTAAGGCCAGGTTGGATGGGGGACTTTGAGCATCCTGGTCTAGTGGGAGGTGTCCCTGCCCATGGCAGGGGGGTTGGATCTAGGTGATATTTAAGGTCCCTTCCAACCGAAACCATTCTATGCTTCTATGATATGCACCCAACAACCATAACAAAGCTGTGCAACACCTTCCATCTGTTACCGTGAAAGACAAGTAGCAATAAATATTAGAAGGGAGATAAGACAATGCTTCTAACAGCTTTCATTACTGTAATAATTTTATATTAAAGAAACAGAAATCTGAACTCCTGGGTTTCATTCCCACCCCTGGGGAAGTGTCTGGCTTTCCTGATTTCTCCAGGCCAACAACCACGAAGACAATTTCCACACCTAACACCAACCAACACTCAGGCAATAAGCACATCTTGAAGACTGTGTGGTAGAGGGGGAAGGGAACCACTATGGGAAGTATATAGGGAAAAAGGTGCTGACTTTTAAGAAAAATATGTTTTAGCTTTAGGCTTTAATGACATTTAGATTGAGCCTGCAGTTTATAGCATGAATTCAGTTTTAGCATTTAACTTAGGCAACTGGCTACCAAAGTTAAAGAAAAGGTGAGAGGTTATAGTAATTTAACTTGCTTATTCAGGATATATCTTTGCAATATAGGTCTTATGATTTGAAGAAATTAGCCACAGATCACTTAGTTCTCTATGAGAAGGGTGGCAGCTGAAGTGCTGTATAAACTCAAGTGTTGTACTTCCATAACCCCCACTATGGGTTTATCAACAATTCTTAGTCTATTTGTTCCAGATTAAGTCAACAGCACATGGCGAGTTTAAATCTAGGGCTGCTGGTAACTCCAGGTAATATATTACACACGTTGATCAAAGGGAAGTGCTTGTGAACAGCTGTACCTTTTAGTCACATTTCAGTTAAAAAGTGATAATTAAGATCTGTAGGAAAGCATGCCCTTTCGTTTTCTTCACTGTACTATCTAATCTATGCCAATTATATCACATTTTGTTAGGCTTTAAAAAAAACCAAAATATTCCAAACTACTGGTATTAAACCAATTGCTCTCCAATTTTAATTTAACTTGCTTCCCATCCTGTCAGTATATTCAACGGAAAGTTACATATATTGAAGTTAGAGTTGTGTTGAAAACAAAGCTGCAGCCAGCTTTCCTGGATGTGTTTACATGCATTATTATAGTTTAATCTGCTTCCTAATTTCTAAAGCCATGCATTTTTCCTGCTCTGTCATTTATTTTGAATGCATCATGTTCACAAATGCTGATTACTTTTCTGCTAGGGATTTTAGCCATCTGTGCTAACACAGTTGCTGAGAGAGTCATATACAATAGGAAAAAGAGATAATAGTCATTAACATGAAACAACAATAAAAGACCTAAATTTGCAAGCTCCAACTTTGCCTACAGTTTATGATTAATGAAAACTAGTGCTTACTGAAAGCTGATTATGTGTTTCATTCTGTGTGAAGCCTGAGGGGCTGAGGCTTAGAACACTAAAACCCTTCAAATTCCACCCAATTTAATGTCTGTCTCCAATTAACTTTGCAGATTGAATCACTGAGTCAGCACAATCAGTGCAGCAAAAGCCATTAGAATAGATTTTCCTCTGTCTTGCTAAAAAAGCATCAGTTGGTGATCACAGCTGATTAAGCAATACAAGACAGCACAGCACCCCCAGAAAATTACATTTTCTTTGAACTCCCAAATTCATGAGTTTCAAAGTACTGCTTGCATACTTAGCTAAGGTTAGCTTAGAATTTAGGCAAAGGCAATGTTTCAGCTCAGGGGTAACAAGGCAACCATAAAATTGTGTGTGCTGTAGCTATAGGAAGAGTTGGGGTGCAAGCAAACAGCTGCTGGGGAGCAAGGACCGTAAGAGTTAGGGAAAAGAACAAACCAAACCAAACAAACAACAAGCCACACTTCACCTTCCTTTGTCTTTTTCCTCAATAGTTTCCGCAATAATGTTTTTTGTTGAATTATTGGGGAGCAGAGATTAACAGCAAGTAAATTAACAGATTAAAATGAAACAATGCTGGTTATTCTATCAAGGCCACAACTGAGGAAGCACTCTGTTTAACAATGAGAACATTATGCTGGATATTTTTATGAGTGACATGAACTCGCAGGTCCTACAAGCTCTTCTAGGTCAGCAGTCAAAGCTGTATTGGAGGCTGCCCACTACGTGCAGTTGGTGCAGGTTGTGTAGAGTAAAGGGCTGCAGTATCAGCAGCATATTGGCCGTACAGTTATAAACAAGGTGGATATGGCATCTAAATAGACAGTACCAGGGAGAAACAGAGTGCTTCTGTGAGAGAGGTACAGTTAAGCAACTTGCAACCATGAAAAATAAGGGCATCCCTCCCGCCTCATCTTCATTCCCAGTCTTGCTGTTTTCTCTGCTGTTCGTGGTTTTCTGACCTTATTAAGTTCATTGCAATGAGCCAGAAGATAAAAAAAGGTGAATAGTTTCCTGCTTGTGCAGTAAGTGCCCATGCACAGGGAGAGGAAGAGAAGGTGGCACTAAAATATGAGCAATCAGCCTAGACCCAGTCCTCACACCTCATCCTTTGCCTAAAAGGCTACATTTGGGCTTGGGTTTTTTTTTTGTTTGTTCTTCAAATAAAGTAAAGAGTGTGTTGATTAAATTCCTATTGATGTACCAGGTCCGTAAGAAAGGGGTAATGACAACTGTGTGACTGGCAACCCCACAAAACTCCATTTCTCAAAAATTTATTCTAATACATGCTTTTTTCCACCCCTCCAGTATTTCACTGAACACAAGAAAGTACTTTTGAGAAGATGCCTATCCTAAAGAAAAAATTAATAATCCTAAAAAAACGTTCCTTTGCTGATACTCTAAAAGAAATGACAGGCTATAATCCCAACATAAAGGAATCTAAATTAGAGTTAAAATAAAGCCTTTAAGTTATTTAGTGATTAGAGTATTTAATTTAATTATTTTCACACTGCAGAAAGAATCAGAATATTCAAAATTATCTATATCAAGTTAATTATATCACAGATAATTAAATTATTAAACACATTAATTAATTATATCACATAAAATTAATTAAATATCACATTACAGTCTCAGTTGTGCAACAGCTATGTTTGAAGACAACAGAAAAAGGCAAAGATTCTGGTTTTAAGTCCTATCCACCCCTCTTTAAACCAAATCAATTCATCGTCTCTTTCTAATTAAATATAATGCACATAAAACGAGTACACTGTGAAAGAAAAAAGTTTGATCTCCAGTATTTCTTGCTTTATGGTGTTCAGAGTTGGTTTTTTTTAAAAAAATCATTCCACTGTATCCTACTCGCACATTCAGTCCTTTCATATGGTCCTTTTCAATGCATCATCTGTGTTCTAAGAAAATACTAACCATCTACTATGTATACAAATTCCCTGCTTTTCGCATTTTTTTAAAAAGCCAATAACTATTGGCTTAAGTTATACTATTAGAAGCTGCAATTTTAGTGACGTTTTGAAAAATACATTAAGAGTTCTTGGTAAACATAAGCATTGCAGAAGAGACTAGTAGTCCTCTACTGCCTGTGAAAAGAAAACCTACACTATTAAAATCAATGTATGTTCTACTTTATAGATCATATGTTACCTGAATTATATTCTCAGATCAATTCAGATGGTTTTGTAGGAGAGCTTAATTCCATCAGTTCCTTCACACAGAGAAGAGAAGTTTCAGTGCCTTTCAGAGAAAAAAACACAATGACAGCCTCTTTTAGCTTACCTACAGAAATCTCCAGGGCAACTTTGCCATTACATGTCTGTTTTGTATAGGAATACCAAAGCAAGTATTCCTGTTTGAAAGATTCAGGTGTAATTCAGCTGAGCATTCTACAATTCTTGGACTGCTCTGACACAAGTCGTACGTTTTCACTTCAAGTATTTGAAATTCTATATTGTTTCAGTGCAGGTTTTGCACCGACTCTCAAGGAATGACACAAATTTGAACTATTAAAATACAGTCCTGCAATTTGTGACGCTTCATTAAAAAAATGCACCTGGAAAAAAATTGATCCTAAGTTTGAGGTACACAAAGCCCATTTAACTCTGTCAGGAAAGAACAAATGAAGCAACGTGGATTTTTCTTTTTATTTTTTTTGTAAGAAAGGTTAATATTGTTAGCGAATTAAATTTGTAATAGAATAATCTTAAAAATATCTATACAGGTATCTATTTTGAGGTCTTTATTTAAAATAAGCAATTGAACTGATCAAATGATTTTATTTGTTTGGTTTTAGTGCCACAGAAACAATACAAACAGACTATGAGCCAATTTAAAAGGCACTCAGTCTTCAGAGTAAGACAATGTCAAATCTGTTTTGTTGTCTGGTTTTGTTTTGTTGTGTAGTGGTTTGTTGTTTTTTTTTTTTTAATAGTTCATTACTGTTGCACAGCACTACTTGCAAGAGCTCTTGACTAATTAAACCAACACATGGGGGACAACAATATAATTTAATATATATACTGTCCATCACAATGACTCCAATTTTGGTATTCTATTCCCATTTTGCCACTATGACGATTTGCTATATAGTATATTGCTAGATTAATGCAGTTTTATTAAAAAAAAATGCAGTCGTGAGACTGCAAGCCATGTCGCTAATATTAAAATTAAAAAATGGAGCATTATTTTGCTCTGATATTTTTTATTGTAGAAATGAAATGAAATCCTATTTTAGGATAACTACATTCATTAAGCCCTAGTATTCCAGCAGAATACAATATCTTCTCATTTATTTATATCAATTGGCAAATACTTTTTATAATTTGACTCTCAAATGTGCCCTTGCGTCAGAGCAGCACGTGCACAGGACACAGGGGACAGGAAGAGGAAGGGCCTTCCCGCGGCGGTCATCGCCTGCAGCTTGCTGTCCCCTGCGTCTTTGCATAATAACTGCAATCCACCAACTTACAGAAATGGTGTCAACCAAACTTCCAGCTGGAAGGTATAAAAGCGTCAGCTTACCCAAAAGGCTTTTGAAGCAGGTCCAGCAGCAGCCAGGCTGCTGGGGCTCTGGTGCCCCCAGCACAGTGCAGGGGATGCCCACACCGTGGCCGAGGAGGAAGGACGAGCACTCTCCCCACCTCAGCTAAGGAACTGTTTTGCTCATAGGCGCATGAGTTACTTGAGAACATGTAGGGAATTTGTGAAGTAGCGAAGTAATGACTAGGAGAACACACATGTTAGACTAGCCTGTATGAAGTGGGCTGAGTCCTTGTTTGATCTGTATGGTTTTGGGGTGGGGTTTTTTAAAACCAAATGAGCTCATGAAATAAAGTTTACAGAATACATTGTCCTGTAAATTTTGGGAGATCCAAACAGACTACTACAGCAGTCTATGTAAAAAGTAGGTTTTGATGATATGCTAAGTAACAGCAAGCAAGCCTGAGAGGAAAAAAATTGCTGCTTGCCTACTAAGCTGTTCAAAAGCTTCTGACTTCCAGGATATGCAGTATGCCCAGGACCCATGATTCAGGTCCGCCTTGGAAAGCTTTGCCAGGCAGAGACCTCCAGTGCAGCCACAGCTTCCAGGACTCCCCAGAAACAGTTTAAAATCTCAAGGTCACAATTTTGAACTTGATTCATTTTATTAAAAAAAAAAAGTTTCCTCATATAAAAAGGAGTTGAGATTTTGAACTTGCAAAGTGGAAGCACTTAATCTTTACAGTTTGCTTGGCTTTGACATAAACACAGACTTTTATGAAACAAGGGAAGAAATTAAAATCTGAGTCAGGTAAGAGTCAGAAACATGAGATCCAAAAAGATATCCCCACATACTGACCCCTGGTATAAGAGTCTGTCAAAGAACAGTACAGAGAAGAATACTAGTAACAGTAGATTAGTAAGTGTCAACAGTATTATTATGAGGATGTAAGAGCAACAAATGCTCCTGGTTTACGTTTGGAAAAATAACCGAAAAAGACTAGGCTAATCAATACCGCGAGACTGATGCAATCCTTTCCCTCTCCTATCATGACTTAGAAAGCTCCTGATTAAAACAAAATCTTTAGAGTACAAATTAAGAGAGTCATCTGAAGATACAGAATTGATTTCCAATAATTCCTGTAAGCCTGGAGGGACTCCAAAAGCTGTGGCTATATTTAAAACCAGTAAGTGAGATGACTCAGGCAACCTCTACCCCATCAGTCTGAGCTCCAAATAAAGTAACTGGACTCTGCCATTCAGAACTATTAATAAAGCTTTTAGTAAGATTGTATAAAATAAGACAGGCATGTTTAGGGCAGCTAGACTTTGTTTGATGAGAACTAGTTTTGGGCAATAAAGGCTTTGCAGTACACAGGTGAGAGATCCTTGGCATTTCAGCTCACTGTCTCAGACAGGTTGGGTCACTCAGCCAGGCCCCATTTCCCATTAATTACTACAATAAAAGGGTCCCCAATGAGTTGTTAATGGTGTCCTGATTGCCTGGCATTATAAGAAACAAAACACAGCTGGCAGGCCTCCCTCATTTCCATTGCCTTTCGGGTACCGTTTTAAGGATTACATTCTCATACACAGGAGCACTAACACACAGGCAACATGCATGGGTTCTTTCAGAACTCACCTGAAAGCCAGAGTCAGATACGGATTCCAAGGGCTTGCACGGAAAGGGGCAGAGCTACACTAACTAGAGGTGCAGCAGAGAGCAACACGAAAGGAGTTTCAGGGAAAATGACTAATTATTTTTCAGGTGGAGCCATCCCCAACACCTTTCAGCTGCGATTGCAGCCACAGGAACTGAAGATGCTCAGCAGGTCCTTAACATCTCTTAGGATCTGGCCCAAATAATTTATACAACATCACTTCAGCAACAGCTAAGAAACTTTATATTTGTCATTTGAGACTTTTTCAACTTTATTTCCCACAGTTCCTCATTTTTAAGTTTAATATTGTAATACAAATGCTGCACAAAACATAGTTACAACAAGAAGCAAAGCTTGATGTCTTCTTCTGCTATGCCCCAAAGTCCTAGGCAGTCATTAAAAAAAATAAAAGTCAGTCTAAGAGCTACTCCGTTGAAAACAAACCAAGTAAGAAAACCAGTTGTAAGATTTTTAAGTGCTGTTTTTCAGCTATTCTTTTTCTCTTTTAGTCAAAAATACTGACAACTACTATTAAACTCGCCCCAAAAGAAGAGTTAATCAAAATTTTTCAAACACCATTGAGGTCCCATTAAAGTAATTTCAGCTTCAGTTTAAAGAAGATTCACTCATCATTAATCAAATAGGTCAACAAGCCTAATGGCTGTGCATACAAATAGGAAGGTTAACATCATGACTCCAAACCAGTCAAACCGACAAACATATTTCCAATAGCCTCATAGTAAAGAGATCAGACTGTGTTCTTTAGCCAACGGCATTGGCAGGCTGCTCTTACCAAAACTCACCATACATAATACCATAAATCCAAATGCATCACTTCATATGCAAAAATATTTAGCATTGTTAGTATCACAGCAGGGATAAAATTGAGCAAAATATTCATAGCAACTTTGGAATTATTAAGCTATTAACATATTTACAGAAAATAAAATATTTCTTTACAATAAAATTATTATCCCTTCTCAAAATGTGTCCATGCCCATTTCCATTCCCAATAGAAGCTAAACAGGAATTATGTCTCTTTCTTGGGTATTGAAGAGCTTTGGTGGTAAGACAAAGAATTTCAGCTAGTCTGTTTAAGCTATGAACTGAGGCATTTTTGGCCCAAATCACACCAAGTTCAAGCATCAGATAGAAACATTTTATTTTTTTTTCCCCTGAGGTGGATGAAATAATCTATATTGCCCCCATCTTCATCCATATTAAAATTCAGTTTTGGACAGAAGCTCAGCTTCTCCATGCAATAGCCATGTGGCATCTCAGGAGGTCTCAGAGCCACGGCTGACAGAGGGCACCAGTGTTTCAGCAAGCAGTGTTGGGAATACCCAGGGAAGCGCTATGGATGAAGATCTTAACCTCTCCAAACTGATCCGAGTTTGGCTCAGGATTTGTTGTTGGAGCACTTGATCCAGTTGTAACAACTGCACAGGCCCAACATGAGCTGTGCGATCCAGGTGGAGGTCTCCATGCCCTGACTCCTGTCCACATTAACCCAGGAGCACAAAGCCTGTCCTCCCTACTAACTTCCCTCCTGGGACACCACCACTTATAAGTCTCATGCAACAGGGATCCTAGATCCTATCTCCCATCAAATCTGACACGTTTTCCTCTGATCAGCAGAGCTGGAGCCAGTTAATAGGTATGCTTGCTCCCCTGCATACAGGGAATGGAGACAGAGGGGGAGCAGGCTGGAGGGAAGAAACACAAGGTTCAGCACGGAGATGAGATGCATGTTCTGTCTATCCAGCCTGTACAGCTTCAGCAGGCTTTGATCGCCAGGCTGCCAGATTTGGTTCCCTGGCCATCACACATCAGCCAGCTACATAAAATCAGCTGTAAGACAGGTGGAGGACTAGGTCTTTGCCTAGCCTAGCCTAGTCATCTTCAAAGCCAGATATGCCACGATAAACACCCAACGCTCAGAATTCAGATGAGGAATTGCATTTCTTTCACCAGAGCCAACTTTTCTTCCAGTTCTGGAATTGACACTTAAGTTAAATTTGATGAGGATGGTATCATTAACATGACCAATTTCAATGATCAGATCTTTGATATTCTGTTAATAATAGTAAATATACTTGTTCTTGGGGATAACCTTGGAGTAAAGGTTAGTAAAGGACTATTTTTACTCCAACATTCATGCATAGGTGCCTGAGCTTGCTGCTAATGGCAAGACTGTCAGCGTCAGGGGAAAGAACACAGGAGAAAAGAGGGCAAGGATCAAGAAATTAGTCTTCCAACAAAAAAGGGTGAACGGCATGTCATGTTTTAAGTAACTTTTCAGTAACTGCAAGATAAGGACCTACAAAATCTCTCTTACATTTTTAACAGAGGGAAAACAGGCCTTTGTTTGCTAAAACATTCATACTCGTATCATAGAATGGTTTAGGTTGGAAGGGACCTTGAAGAATATCTAGCTCCCACTCCCCTGCCATAGGCAGGGACACCTCCCACTAGACCAGGTTGCCCAAGGCCACATCCTTGAACACCTCCAGGGATGGGGCCTCAACAACTTCCCTGGGCAACCTGTGCCAGTGCCTCACCACCCTCAAAGTGAAAAATTTCTTCCGAATATCTAATCTAAATCTACCTTCTTCCAGTTTGGAGCCATTCCCCCTCATTCTGTCATTACATGCCCTTGTAAGAAGTCCTTCCCTAGCTCTCCTTATAGGACCCCTTTAGGTACTGGAAGGCTGCAATAAGGTCTCCCCTGGAGCCTTCTCTCCTCCAGGCTGAAGAACTCCAATTTTCTCAGCCTGTCCTCAGAGGAGAGATGCTCCAGCCCTCTGATCATCTTAGTGGCCCTCCTCTGGACCCTCTCCAACAGGTTTTCTTACAAATAAGTAGGTTAGGTCACACTAAACAGGTGAAGAGGCAAATTGGATGGAAATTTAAATACACTTATACTTATGCCTCCCAGGTTGCAATTAGAAAAAATGAGAGACTTGCCTTGTATTTAAGCTGAGGTCAGGGGAAGAGAGAGGGAAAAAAACAGTTAAACATGTAAATTTTGAGAACCCGTGGCAATAGAAAATCTAGGTATAATCTTTTAAAAAATCAAGATAAATATGCTATACCTGGGGAAACTGTATCTTCATAGATTATGTCAAAGATTAAGACATGCATAATTGATTTAGCTAGCTTAAGACAAATGAGACACATGGAGAGCCAAGAAAGTAATAGTTTTAAGGAACATTCATTAAGCTTAACTAAGTAAAATACAGTTTGTAACATGCAGAGTAGCTTCCATAATTTGTATGTATTCAGTTTTCATATTGTCATTAATGGATATATTTAAGACCATACTGAAAAATGAAAGGTTCTAGTTTCAGAAAATAAACGCACAGGAAAAAAACATAGATGGCCAGATCAATTTGTCATTATGGGCTTAGGGACCTGTTCACACTTGAATGTTGCTGATAAACGTAAATTTGCTTCTGTGCTTAAAACACGGAACTTAAGATTTGTGAAAGATAAAAATTTAGAGTCAGATAACATCAAGCCTGTCTGTGGACTCACAATTTGCATGGCACACAGTTAGTTTTTGTTTTGTTAAATAGGAAAGCACATATTATTTTTTTTTGTTAACTCAAGACAATACATAAAAACAAACTCTTATCGTTGTTTACATTCCTCAGGAAAAGGCCTTGGGTGCTCCGACTTCAATTTGGGCATAGCTGCTCAGCATATATGGGTGGGAGTATCTCATCTATTTTTCCTTCAGAAACAGAGGACACAGAAGGAGTTACTTGCGAGACAGCCATTCTACCATAATTTATACAAGCTGCCATTATGGGTTTTCACACTCTTGAAAACCTCTCCATCTTCCTTGTTTTGTTTTTCCTCATTAACAAATCATCCTTCCTTCTATTAAGGCTGTACAGACTTTTTTTTTTCTTCTGCTTACACTGTATTGGTTTGTTGTTCAGTGAGATTATGCTGACCCTCATTCTTTGCAGGATCAGTTTCAACAATTATTCAGCAATTCTAACTCACTCGTTACGTATTGGCAATGCAATAAGTAGGAAAAATCATTGTGTAGCATTAACCTTTTCACTGCCATTACATGCGCACATTCAAGCACACTTTTTTTGAGTTGAAAAGCTTAAATTAGGCACTGGTATAGAACACGACATCATACCATAGAATTACTACACACTCCAAACTCTAAAGAAAGAGAGTAAGTTGGTAGGTAGATCAGGTGTTTCCAACCTACAGTCAGACTACTTACAGAGAACATGAAGACACTGTACCAAGGAACAGAGATGTTGTTATACACGCTATTAATATAAAGTTGCAAGAAAACCAGGTGGAGATGAATTCTATTATTTCACGAATAGTTTTTACTCTAAGCATACCAGCATCACCTGCATTAATTGAAAAACCGTAGTCTAAGAAGTTGATTTGGAGAGAATTTCCCTCAGCCTTGACAATCTAGACATGCCATCGTGAACAACGTTCCAAAGTTAATTCCTTATATGTAGCAAAAGAAGTGTACAGAATCGCGATAGTTCTATCTAGTAAATTAAGCAACATTTGATTTTTGTTCTTCATAGCCACGAAAAGCAAGGATTGTTGCTTAGTGGCTCTTTGTTTTTAAGGGTTGTTGACTTTGAGATGTCCTCCTGGCTATTATACTACCTCTGCTTTCATGTTCCTTCTTCCCCTCATCCTCACAATAAAGAAAAGACATGGGGGAAGACATGGGGTTAAACAATCTCAATTGCTTCCTTTTCCTCCCCCTATTAACTGCAGTTTCATTCCAATAGTGTTAAGGTCAAACACAAGTGGTTTATTATACACTTTTTTGCACTGTAACTTTGGCTCTCTTAATAAGCCAGTTACCCAAAGTCCCATCACTTTGATTAACCCCCACCATCACAGGTCATCTGAAAGCTTTTCTAATGGCAACATCTACAGCAGTAGTACAGTAAAGACGCAGATTTGTTGATAAGACGCAAGGACTCTGAGGCTGCTGTAGATCAGCACAAAGTTTACTGTGCAAGAAAGAGCTAACCAAGCCATCTCCAAATATTGTAATATGCAAAAAATGAACTGCTCACAATTAACAAATATAATTTGTCATGACAGTGCACAGCTTCTACATTTTAAAATCTACTGCACATTTGTGCTGGTGGTTTGTTTTTTTTTAAAAAAATTAATTTAGATGCATTTTGATTTAAATTAATTCTGATTATTGCTGTGGAGTTTTTAGAAGTGAAGTAAGGTACAGAATAATTTATGGAAAAATGTATAAGTCCAAGATCACAGTAAGTTTTATAAATGTACATCCAAGTGCTTACTTGCACACAGCACTGCTACGAACTCGGACTATCCTGGTGCCTGCTGATCCCAGTGAGGCCAAGAAAATAAGCCTTTGAATAAACTTCATAATGTAAGTTAGCTAGGTTCACGCTAGTTAACTGCTTAATTATTTTACTGGAGGCTAGCAGAGGTGTAAGACCCCATCAAATTTTTAAAAAAATACAGGAAAAGAACATTAGTGTCTCTCTAGCCTCCCAGCTCAGCTCATTCAGTTGCACAGCAGGGACACTTCTTCAATTCAACACAGCCAAACTTCTTTCATGGAAAAGCATGGTGTAGGAAAAAAACTGTGGTTCAGGTACAGTATAATGCTTGGAAAGAGATTATAAATTCAATTAACCCTAACTGGAACCTTAACGTAACTTTTTTTTGCTGAGTACTACAATTGCATATTCTAACACCGTTTTTCTAAATCCCAGCCAGTATCTGATTTTAAACAGGTGAAGTTTTCTCCTACACATTTGTGTTACTGAAAGCTATCAAATAAATTTTCTTCCTGAGAAACTTAATCTAATGACGGTGACCACTGGCCACATATCATCAATAACATTAATTAGCTTTAGCACTGCTGATTTATATCAGCCAGATCTTGTCCCAGAATCCCCATGAAGAGAAGCATGATCATTTAGAAGTGAGATTTTAGACTGCCCTTCAGACACAATTAGCCAGAACAATTGGAAAACTCCCACTTTAAAGATTTTTTTTTCCTTCCTTCACCATACTAGTGCTGTTAAAGTGACCAATACAAAAGTGGCACACACACTACATTCAAAGGTCTTCTGAAGTACCAATTTCGGAGCAGGAGACAAATGTTTTCCATGCCAAAAGACAAATTCATTTATACACACTTAATTATTCTGGCAAGCAGTTTGCTGTTTTGCTCAAAACATTCTTTATGAAGGCACATTTTCCAAACAAATATTTTCATATGAAATACCTAACTTAATAGCTTTTTAAGTAGTCGTGGAATGATTAATAAAAATGATCAATAATACAGCATTAGTCACACATTAAGGAAAGGGACAAAATCAGAAGGCTTCTATGGTAAAATACAGCCACAGCTGGTACGTGAAGAATCCGCTACATCTGTGATTCCCTGTACAATATTGCTCGCAGAGCAACACGGGGAGTGGAGACTCCAAGGCCAAACCCTGTGATAATCCGGAAAACATGGGAATGAGATGGCACCACGGAAGAAAAAACAGTGCAATGGATGGAGCGGAGCAGAGACGAGACACTGCGGCTAAAACTCTGTCATAAACGGAGAACTTGGGGACCAAATGGTCTTACAGAACTGATAAACTGCCTACTTGTTACCCTGAGCCAACCATCTGTCATTTTTTGGATGAAATGCTGTCCTTTAGTGAACTTTGCTCATTATAGTGCCATTATAATACCAAAACACACCTCCATCCCAAAAGCTACCCGCCTCCAAGGTGCGACCACTCCTCCTCGAGTCTGCGCCCCGAATTTTTCGTAAACTATACCTTCAAATGCGAGGCGAGATAATTTTACACCAATCATAGTGAAAGTCTTTATGACTAGAGTCACTCAAACTCCACCTTGCAGTAAAAAAATAGTATAAAAATAGCCCAAGAAAAGGGGGATGTGAGGGAAGACACCATCGTGGACTTCTGGGACCAGTCGGCGGGCTGAGCCTCTCTTCCCCCCCCATAAGGACGCTGGCGGGTAAGATTCGAACACTTGGCTATACCAAGTGCTTCCCCGGGAAACTTAGAAAGCTCTATATAGAGCGGTTTTATAACTTAGCATCTTTAGTATTCGCACGTGCTTTGCAGACAGTCACTATCACCGGCAATCCAAAAGAACTTGTGTATCTCTTGTTTAAATAAACGGCACTGTGTAGGCAGCTAGTCGTTTGGGTTTTCTCATTGAGCGCGACCGAAGCGAGGCCGTGTTAGTTCCTGAGCACGACTGGGCTGAAGGTGCAGTCTGCTATTACTGTATCCAGAACCGTAACAGTTTAATATATTAAACGCGCCTGGACTGATAGTGGTGAATTGGGCATCACTCAGCATTTAAACCTAGCCGCACCTAGCCTCCCACCTCGCTGAGGAGTGTTAGAACGCAAGGGGGTTTATCTTCTGCCAAAACTACTTTGCCCCTTAATGCAACAGTAGTAAGCTGAAAAAAAGAAATTTCAGTGTTTATTGGATCTCAAATATTCCTTCATTTTGCTCACCATGACATCATTTATTCCATAGCCTGTAAATTAGAAATACAACGTTCACCCAGTTCTACTCATCTCCATGGAGTATAACATTTGTCCACACTTGCTCAGCAAATAGCTTTGTTTCTGCAGAGCTTTGTTTCTGCAGATGGTCTAGCAAAGCCAATGAGTGCGTTGCCTACACAAACACACACACAGAGGTAAAGTCAGTCTCACCTCTGTGACCAGCAACATCATGGAGCAGATACTCCTGGAAACTCTGCTAAGGCACATGAAAAAAGAAGAGGTTATTGGTAGCAGCCAACATGGCTTCACTAAGGGCAAGTCATGCCTGACAAATTTGATGGCCTTCTACAAGGGGGCTACAGCAATAGTGGACAAGGGAAGAGCAACTGATGTCTACCTGGACTTGTGCAAAGCCTTTGACACAGTCCCACGCTATATCCCGGTCTCTAAATTGGAGACACATGGATTCGACAGATGAACCACTTGGTGGATAAAGAACTGGCTGGACAATCGCACAAAGAGTTGTGGTCAACAGCTCGATGTCCAAGTGGAGACCAGTTAGGAGTGGTGTTCCTCAGGGGTCGGTACTGGGACCGGTACTATTCAACATTCTTGTTGGTGACATGGGCAATGGGATCAAGTGCACCCTCAGCAAGTTTGCCAATGACACCAAGCTGTGTGGCGAGGTAGACACGCTGGAGGTTGCCCAGGGAAGTTGTTGAGGCCCCATTCCTGGAGGTGTTCAAGGCCAGGCTGGATGGGGCTTTGAGCAACCTGGTCTAGTGGGAGGTGTCCCTGCCCGCAGCAGGGGAGTTGGAACTCGATGTTCTTCAAGGTTCCTTCCAACCTTAACCATTCTATGATTCTATGAAAGTATGTAAAGATCCATACCAAAACTTTAAGTGTTAAGGGTTGGGTTCACTAAAATACCGTAAAAAACAGAGGAAGCAAGTTGTACTCACAGGTGAGCAGGTTTATATCTAAGCACCCTCCAACTTTCTTACTTACTTCAACTTACTGCAAATATGACGATGCAGACATGGATCTACCAAGCCTCACTTACCTCACCAATGCCCTTCAGCACATTTTCCAGTCTAATCATAACCAACAAGTTCAGTCAACCAAGCTAAGCAATTATTTAGCTTGCTCCTCTGACTGATAGAAAAACATGCTTTTGTAATCATGTGTGTCTAGATAACACATTTCATATAGGGCAACTTTCCCATGGATCAAACAGATCAACAGGTCTGATCAATTTATCTGTGCCAAGTTTTAAGTTTACTTTGCAGGATCACATGAAAAATGTTATCACTCACCAAAGTCACATAAAATTCTCAGTCATCTAACTTTTGAAGAGTTTTTGCTCACAGAATCCAACTGGGCATATATTTGGAATGCTTTGTTGACTTATCTTGGACTTAACCAGCAAGTTTAATTCATAGATTTAAACACAGAATTGGTCAAGTGTTTCTGCTTTTCCTAGCTATATTTCCGGACCCTGGTAAATGCAGGAAATTTAAAAAGTTGAAAGTTTGGTGGTTTTGTTTTTTTTTTAAATATAAGTGCTTTTCAGATTTTTTTTTTTGTTTGTTTCTTTTTACAGCCCAGGGGAAATGAAGCATCACATTTCATGAAAACACCCAAATATTTTTAAAAATAGAAACCACTATGGGAAATCAAATTCAAGGAATTGCTGTTCCAGCAGAAAGACACACCCTACTGGGCACTATGGAAGATCATTTGAAAAGATGATATATACTGAGCATAAGTCCAATCACTCCAACAACACAAAAGGGAATATTCAACTGTTTTAAGTGGTCAGGCCACCACCTCAAAACCTCTGGCAACATACCCACAAGTGAGTTGTTATGTTGTAAATCAAGTGTTTAGATAATTTAACTCTTGCTTCCAAAAGTGACATTGGGAAAAAAATAAATCAGAAGAGGTACCATTACATCTTAACTATCTGGTGTCATGACCACTCAAGTTAAAAAGAAACAAACAAACAACAAAACAAAACAAAAAAACCTGAACCCAAACCCCAATACCTGCTGAAGTGTTTGTAAACAGTATTTTACATTTCACAGTCAAAAGAAAAAAAAAGATTTCTCCAGACGTTCCCATTATATTTTGAAGAGCTTTATCCTTACAGGATGTAAGTGAAACTCGATTTTGAAAGCTTGGGAGAAAAGGAAGGAGCAAAGCAAGTCTTTTCAATATGCTGAGCCACTGAAGACGACAACTATTTTGCAACACATACTGCTATATTGATAGTTTCAGATAATCCGTTGTTCAAAACAAGCACAGACAGATTAGATGGTGGCTTTAAGACATTTCTAACATTTCCTAGGGAATACCTAGTAAGAGATCATTTGGTACCAGCTAAGCAGTGTAAACTTATTTAAAACTGACCTTTCCCCTTCCCTCCCACAGCATAACTAATCAACCATTAACACTGCTCTAGATCAAACCCAGAGGCCAAGATTGACATCCTAGGCTAATTTAATTCCTTACTCTATTAAAACTACTTTCCTTAATGCTTACTCCATTAACATGTTTTCAAGTCTAAGTCATCAGTATGAAAATGGATGAAGGAAGAAGTATCCAAAAATAAAAAGGTGAAAAATAACAAGTTCTACAATATGAAAAGACCCTTTTTTGTTTGTTTGCACTCAGTTGCTTTCCAACTGAGCCTCCAGCTATGTTGCCACCTAGTTGTGTAGCATACAGATAACAACACACCTTCCAAATGTAGGCTACAACTTCTTCTTTATTATGGCAATCTTTAGAGTTTAAGACTACCACTGTAATTGCTAAATGTATCCAAAGTAGCACCTGACCCATAAAAATAGCTTTCTAAATAAAGCGGTAAGTAGATATTTGCAAGTATCTCCCCATGATCTCACCCACCACTTCAAACCTCAGAGCCCCAAGCTTCACACTGAACCTAATGGTTTTCCATTGTCAAATCTGGTAATGAAATTTTGTTTGAATTCAAATGTTCATATCCATATATACAAAAGTTAGGTGTTAAGAGGAGTATGCACAGCTTCTGAGTCATACAGTTAAAATCTTTCCAAATAACACCCGATCTGTCAACCATTGAACCAGCTAGTTCTTTGTTTAGCAAATCTGAATGCAAACTATGCTCCTACTTTCATAAATTTTTTGTTCACAGTATGATTTTTATGAAGCTTTAGTCACACAAATGTATTTGTTTATTTTAATAAGGCAAGCTGTTTTAATACTAATGTTATTTAACAGTCAAAGAAAATATCCCTTAACGTGTATTAAATAGAGTACAAAAAAAAGCAAACAAGGTAATTAAAAACCACATGATTAACAACCATAGAATGCAGTTTGGGTAGATACAGCTGTTCACCACTTAAAAGAAAAAATTTTGTCATATTTAGGCAAAACTTGAAATATTTCCTATGTTTAAGAAAACAAGCTAAGCAGATCTCATAGTGGGGCAAGAATTCACATTGGTACGGCTAATGAAAATGTACCATGTCCTTGTTTGAGGCATTATCATCTCCCGTTTACTACCCCTACCTGCAACAAAAGTGAACAAGATTTTATTTCAAGTTTATAAAGCTAATTCCTTGTTCATGACAACCTGGCCCTAAGAAAACTCCTCCCGTAACATATGACTGCATTTAAAAAGGTAACTGTCGCTCAGTTATAGTCTTACTAAGGAAAACATCTGACTTCATTTAATTCATTACTTTAGTTGCCCTTTAAAACAGTATCATTACATGAAGCTAATTAAAGACATTTAAAGATCAGACATGGGGGAGAAAACACCATAAAACAGGAAAAAAAAAATTAAAAATACATTCCCTAATCTAGTAAAACCTAAGGGAGATGATCCATTGAAGTCAAAAGAATAATTTCCACATTTAAAGTTTACTTTCCACTTTATGAGGAATAGTTTCTCATATTAGATAGGTTTCTTTTGCATAAATGAAAATAATAGTCTGTATTAATTAAGGCTATTAAAGAAAAAAACCCCAATCCTGAAATATGTATTTCTAGCAACAAGAATATTTTCACAGAAAAAAGTACACCCGAAATCATTTCAGCGTAGCTGTGATTGAATACTGCTGATCTTGCCAGTTTTCCATTACCAGATTGAGGTCTAGAAGAGCTGAGGTAACAGGTTGAAAAATGCACTCTTTTCATTAAAGAAGTAGTCTAGCAGCATGTATTAACATAGTGTCCACTGAACATCAAGTTGCAAAATTATCCTGAGATCCAAGAATCCCTGGCTGATGGCCCAGTAAGTACACATTTTTCAAACTAGATGGAAGTGACAGTCTCATTTACTATCAATTTTTATGCTAGTAAAGACACACAAGAGCTGTCTTCACCACTCATTTCTGCGTTTTTAATTAGTTTTTGGGCATCTCTATCCATAATCTAGAGGAACCATTTAACACATCAGTAACTTCTGAAACCTAGAGTGCAAAGGGCACTCAGGAATGCAAAGAATTAGACACGATATTGACAATTAAGATCCACCAGAATATCCACTATTGATCCTTCTGTGATACGTGGCTTCGAGTCAACTGCAAGCATTAGAGAAGTGAACCACCACCGCCATCTTCCACCACGTGTTTAAAGCTGCATCTTCACTCAGAATAATTTCCAAGACTTGTCTAGGCATGAAGCATGAGAGACTCTCAGTCTTCAAGCAATCTAAGCTACAAAGAGACTGTCAGAAGCCTTTTTCATTCCTACATTGTAGAGAAAAAACAAACACAGTACTTCCATCCTTTCCCAGACTGTTCAGTTCCTTGTCCTCAGTCCAGTCTTACTTATTTCAGAACTTCTGTGTTTGACCTGGAGCTTCTAAGCCTAATCAGTCCAAACCCAGGGGCTTTTGTGTTTTGGCTTTTAAACTATAGGACACAAGACAGATTCACAGGATTGTCTAAACAGGGAAAGGTCCTTATGAATCACAGAACTGACCATACACCCATCAGTAGTGTTACCACCTGCATATTTAATCTCCTGCTACACACTTTCTATTCACAATAATAGGGAATGCAGGAATAAAAGGGAATAGAGGAAATGTGATTTCATAGCGTGAAAGTAAACAGGTTTCATACAAGATCTGTATCAAGACACTGTATTCTGTTCACCCCTAAAGACCTTCCTTTCTTTGTACTTTAATTTTCTTTAACATTCACTAAGTCATTAAAATAATTTAAAAAAAGGGTAGTTATATGTCAAAAAAGAAGACAAAGTTCTGTTAAAGAGTTAGTCAAGTCCCAAAAGGGTCAGATTTCCATTACTCTCCTCCTAAATTTTCTTTTCTTTAGTATACCTTCCCGGGAACTGAGGTGAGACTGACAGGCCTCTATTTCCCCAGATCCTCCTTCTGGCCCTTCTTGTAGATGGATGTCACATTTACTAACCTCAACTGGGACCTCCCCAGTTAGCCAGGACTTCTGATAAATGATGGAAGGTGTCTTGGTGAGCACTTGCACCAGCTCCCCCACTACCCTCAGGTGGATCCCATCTGGCCCCATTGACCTGTGTGCATCTAAGCGCTGTAGTGGGTCACTCACCGTTTCCCCTTGGATTATGGGGGCTCCATTCTGCTCCCTGTCCCTGTCTTCCAGCTCGGGGGGCTGGGTACTCAGGGAAAACTGATCCTACTACTAAAGACTGAGGCAAAGAAGGCGTTAAGTACCTCAGCCTTTTCATCATCCTTGGTCACTATGTTTCCCCCTGTCTAATAAAGGATGGAGATTATCCTTAGTCCTTCTTTTATTGCTAATGTATTTATAGATAGACAAAGAGAAAATACAGCCAAGGGAAAAATCATGAAATAGGCTCTTCCTCAGTAGTGTAACTATGCCAACAGCACTTAATAAAGTGTTGCAGACAGTATTAGCCAACTAAAAATTCCCTAGCTAGACTAAATCAACACAACTCTATTGAGATCAGAGAAACTGTATTCTCACATACATATCGCAGCTGAGGCCCCGAGACCCTTGAAGTATGTTTGTGTTTGAATTTTATAAAGTGCACATTATGGATGCAATCGAGGGTAGCAGCCTATCATCTTCAATGGGAGCAAATGTAGGTCATTACAGGTACTTTTAGGAAAACTATCCCTGGAAACAGAGCAGCCGCAAACAGACCTTAACATAAGCCATAGCAACACAATTATGTCCTTATTCAATTCATGCTTATTTGACACTTATTGAAAAGACCATTCCAGTTTCTGTGTCAGTCTTAGAAGTGGTTGGGACTCAGGACAAGGTGGCTACTACCCCAGTGTTTTGATCACATCTTTATTTTGTTGGGGTTTTTTTTGTTTGTTTGTTTGTTTAACATCTTTTTGTCCTCCCCTCTTTGAGAAGACTCTTGATTATAGTTTCCAACAGAGCATTTTTTCAGAAACTTTAGATCCCTTGGACCTCTGAGCTAGCCTCCACTTCAGAAGTGAAAGTTTCTTCACTGACCATTTCTCAAAACATGCAATTCTGCCCATCCCCCCCCAAAAATTTTAAATCCTCAGCAAATATAACACTTCCTAGAAGGAAGTAATTTCCAGGACTGCTGTGGAGAATTCCAGAGCCATCTTCCATGATGAAGTGACCAGCAAATAAAGAGGCAGATGAAAATGAATATATATGGAGGGTACCATAACACAAGGAAATAAGAAAAACTATTCTATTATGACTATAAGGTGTTACCTGCTGACTACAGTTTCAGAGCTGGACCGTAGGGTTATGATAAATGTAGTAATGGGTTGCTTCCTTGATATGAGTCTATGCATTTCAAGATTTGATTAAAGAATGGAGCTATTGCTGTCGTCTTCTGCTGAACTGAAATGTCTCCCACAATTATTCTGTAGCATACTGTATGTATAATGGATGTTTATGTTTGAATACATGTGTCGCGAAGACTTTTTGCTGGAACTACCCCAAAAGAATAACTAT
>VUYV01000085.1:3683371-3722576 GCA_008711295.1 Anarhynchus alexandrinus | reverse complement strand
AAAGTTCTGTTAAAGAGTTAGTCAAGTCCCAAAAGGGTCAGATTTCCATTACTCTCCTCCTAAATTTTCTTTTCTTTAGTATACCTTCCCGGGAACTGAGGTGAGACTGACAGGCCTCTATTTCCCCAGATCCTCCTTCTGGCCCTTCTTGTAGATGGATGTCACATTTACTAACCTCAACTGGGACCTCCCCAGTTAGCCAGGACTTCTGATAAATGATGGAAGGTGTCTTGGTGAGCACTTGCACCAGCTCCCCCACTACCCTCAGGTGGATCCCATCTGGCCCCATTGACCTGTGTGCATCTAAGCGCTGTAGTGGGTCACTCACCGTTTCCCCTTGGATTATGGGGGCTCCATTCTGCTCCCTGTCCCTGTCTTCCAGCTCGGGGGGCTGGGTACTCAGGGAAAACTGATCCTACTACTAAAGACTGAGGCAAAGAAGGCGTTAAGTACCTCAGCCTTTTCATCATCCTTGGTCACTATGTTTCCCCCTGTCTAATAAAGGATGGAGATTATCCTTAGTCCTTCTTTTATTGCTAATGTATTTATAGATAGACAAAGAGAAAATACAGCCAAGGGAAAAATCATGAAATAGGCTCTTCCTCAGTAGTGTAACTATGCCAACAGCACTTAATAAAGTGTTGCAGACAGTATTAGCCAACTAAAAATTCCCTAGCTAGACTAAATCAACACAACTCTATTGAGATCAGAGAAACTGTATTCTCACATACATACCGCAGCTGAGGCCCCGAGACCCTTGAAGTATGTTTGTGTTTGAATTTTATAAAGTGCACATTATGGATGCAATCGAGGGTAGCAGCCTATCATCTTCAATGGGAGCAAATGTAGGTCATTACAGGTACTTTTAGGAAAACTATCCCTGGAAACAGAGCAGCCGCAAACAGACCTTAACATAAGCCATAGTAACACAATTATGTCCTTATTCAATTCATGCTTATTTGACACTTATTGAAAAGACCATTCCAGTTTCTGTGTCAGTCTTAGAAGTGGTTGGGACTCAGGACAAGGTGGCTACTACCCCAGTGTTTTGATCACATCTCTATTTTGTTGGGTTTTTTTTGTTTGTTTGGTTGGTTTTTTTAGCATCTTTTTGTCCTCCCCTCTTTGAGAAGACTCTTGATTATAGTTTCCAACAGAGCATTTTTTCAGAAACTTTAGATCCCTTGGACCTCTGAGCTAGCCTCCACTTCAAAAGTGAAAGTTTCTTCACTGACCATTTCTCAAAACATGCAATTCTGCCCATCCCCCCCAAAAAATTTTAAATCCTCAGCAAATATAACACTTCCTAGAAGGCAGTAATTTCCAGGACTGCTGTGGAGAATTCCAGAGCCATCTTCCACGATGAAGTGATCAGCAAATAAAGAGGCAGATGAAAATGAATATATATGGAGGGTACCATAACACCAGGAAATAAGAAAAACTATTCTATTATGACTATAAGGTGTTACCTGCTGACTACAGTTTCAGAGCTGGACCGTAGGGTTATGATAAATGTAGTAATGGGTTGCTTCCTTGATATGAGTCTATGCATTTCAAGATTTGATTAAAGAATGGAGCTATTGCTGTCGTCTTCTGCTGAACTGAAATGTCTCCCACAATTATTCTGTAGCATACTGTATGTATAATGGATGTTTATGTTTGAATACATGTGTCGCGAAGACTTTTTGCTGGAACTACCCCAAAAGAATAACTATTCGTCAACAGAGTAAGAACAAATACTGTACCGTGTCATCTCACTGCCTTCTTAAACAAAGTTTGCTAAAACATAGTTGCTGCACTTTAATTAAGAAATTCTCTACCTCTCCAAAAAAAACACTACATTGAAAGAATGTTAAATTGTGCCAGAGAACTAATATCAAAGAAACTCAGAAACACAAAACATACCATATGTCTCATTGTAAAGTAGAAGTGTCTGTGAACATGCTCATCAGTTTTGTGAGAGACATATCGCCAAGACCCTGAAAGAAATTACTGCAGTTCCATGTTTGAAGCTGAGAGTTATTGACCAAATAGACTTGGAGATCTTCCAGCTTGTTAAAGGTGCTAATGATTCATGTATGCAATTTTTGAAGAAAGAAATGAGCTTCAGCAGTGAGTTTGATTTTTCTGTCAAAAAGTCAAACTGCACTTGAAGTTGTGCAGTGCTGTTATCTGCCTGAACGTGCTGAGACACTTCAGAGAAAAATTATAATTCAATATATTCCCCAAACAGCTTGCCTTCAACAAGGCAAAGATACATATGAGGTTTCTACTTACCGTAAACCCTACTTTTTAAACCAAGTAAATTAATGCATGTGGTCACTGTGCCATTAACACTGTTCCATTATTGGAGGTACCTATAAAAAAGTGCTCTTTAGTTTCAGGCAAAGTTTAACACACATTATCAAAAGCCTTCTGAATCAGGTAGGCAAGGGAAGAGCTTGTGGCAAGTGATCCTGTATTTATGCATTTTCTATACAATGCCACAGAAAAGTTTTGCTGCAGTACATTTGTCCATCATATTTCCTGTCACTATGAAAAAAGAAATACTTTGCAAAAGCATTTTCTGTTTGTTTACAGAAATTTCCATTAAAACCAGGGAAAGAGGGGAAGGAGATTGTTGTATCTCATGCAGGGAGACTAACTGTGGTTAAGCAGAAAGAGGAGTTTAAGAACTTTTTGCCTTTATATGTATCATGCTCCCGAATTTTAGGAAGTTTTTCCTCATTGTTATTCATTTTCTGGAGTTTCTAGTTAACTCATACCAACCAATAAAGCTTTCAAAAAGACTCAGTTAAAGTGAAGAAGATAAANTGTGAGAAACAAAAACCACATTCTGAATCCTAGACCAGAGAGGCAACCAGATAATTTGAGATAAATCTCCTGTTTCCAATTGTACAGCTGGAAATTCCCTGTCAGTGTCCTGTCCTAAATCACATTCTTGATGGCATACAGGAAAAACTAACATGACCAGCAGTCATTATCAGCAACAATGGATCAGTTAGGTCAGTTAAATCAAGACAAATCTAAATCAGATATAAAGCTGTATATGGCATATACGTATGTATATCAATAGTCTCAAAGCATTTGTTTCTGTTCTCTTTTTAAGACAGAATATCTTTTCAATAAATAGTTCCACGTAAAATACCTTGTAAAGTGCAGAAACATGAACAAAATAAAGGAAGAGAAAACAGGTTCACTGTAAAAAATTGCTCTTACAAGTTCTGGTAGGTGGTTGGTCTGGGTAAACCTTCTTTTAAGAAAACAAAAATGAATGGAAGATGTGTTTTGAGCTCAGACCCCCCTAACTGTATAAATAAAATATGTAAATCATTTCCATGAAGAGAATACACAGTAAGTTAATCCTCTTTAAAGATCATAAATGTATAGTACAAGGAAAATAAATTGCTCAAAGAAAGATTTTCTAAATTAACTTTGACAGTAAGCCAAAGTTTAAATCGGGAAGTATTTAATCATGTATTGGACTTGCTGCATTTTTCCTGTTTTTTTTAAAACCATACTGAATTGTGCAACTCCATCCCAGATATACATGTGTGTAACAGGCTTTTTGATGGCAAAGACTGTGTACAGAAAATTGCAGAATTGCTACAGACTGCTAAATTCCAAACCTCTTTGTCCCACTTACGCAATCCACCAAACTTACTAGATCTACATCTGTCCTGTACAACTTCTTCCAAACAGGAAATGACATTATCACATCATATATTCACCAATACAGTGGGAAACAGTCACAGCATAAGACTAACCTACAGTAAAATAATATAGTTACATGAAACCCTGGTGCTGGGGGGGGGAGGGGGAACAAACAAACAAACATCAAGAGGCAGTGATGCTTCAACCTGACCTATCAAGAAGGCTGGCATGCTACTGTAATCAAACATCAACATTCAAACTCCTAATGAAAAAGCTTAAAAGAAAATTCTGTTATGATGAAACTGTAGGTCATCCAAATAAACCGAGTATGTATTACTTTTCCAAAGGAAATGCTGGAGGCACAGCCAGAACACCATTAAATATAAATTGAATGAATACACACAGAAATATTTTTGGTTTGCCATAAGAAACTCTTGAGTACAACTGGTTACTGTTTATTAGTATCATGATTATATCTCACTATTGAGGAAACATGTCAAAAATCACACAGCCCGTGACTATGAAATTGCCCGTTCTGTATCTTCAGAGGCACCGAGATGTGAAGCACCCAGTTGCAGTGCAGGGGGACATAAGTGTACCACAGGCTGGATATCAGCAGAGGGCACGTATGTACGCACACACACTGAGCAAGACAGTTGCATGTTTTTCTTCCCAAATTAAAAAAAAAAAAAAAAATTATAGGCCCTTCTGTGGAACAAAATGGGTCCCACTGAAATAAAAAAACAAAAAAAAAGGAAAAAAGTTGGAATTTTCAGTTTTCATAATAACATGAACGGCATGTGTGGGTTTATTTTTCAGCCATAGGTCTGCTAAGCAAATGGTGGATATGCAAGCTTGTTTTAAATTCACACATTTAAGCAAAAAATATAGTGACAATTTTAACTTCTTAATCAGAAAGAGACATTGCAAGACTTTGTATAAGTCCAAGACACCCTTCTTTGTTTTTTTAAAGGGAATTTCCAGTCAGAAAAATGGAGATCCACAAGATAAGGCTGTTTCAAAGCCGCCACACAATCCAGTTAACTAATTTTTTCCATAATAAAATCATAACCCATTGATTAAGCATTACTGGGCTAGCACATTTCCAGCTGTATTAAAGAGGCATCACCCACCTACCTACCTGGAGGAGCACAGCCTTTACAGGAGTCAGCTGTACCATTACAGACCTCAGAGAAAAATAAACCTATAACATGAGTGTAAATATTCCTAAAATACAAGGGAAATATGAGGTGTGTGCGGAAAGATCCAGCTAACTCCATTAATTATTGAGCAATAGTAGGAACTACACATCCACTCAGTTTAAAAAAACTGAGTTTCCAGGTATATGCATATTTCAATCATCATTGTACACGACTTTACACTAGCAGTTTGCTAAATGCCACCAACACACCATCCAGATAGTTAATTATTGCTCAAATGAGCTCTTCTCACACACCAATCATTCATGCAAGTGTATGCTGCTACTACTAACTTCCACACCTATTTGTCCCACTCGCCCAATGCAACACAAACTTGTTAGTTCTACCTCCATTTCATGCAATTTCTTCCAAACATGAATAGGACTTTCATATTCTGAAACTTCAGAATGCATAAGCCAGAAGCATTTTAAAAAAAGTCACTTAAAAAGAAAAAAAGAAAAAGGAAAGAAACCACAGGCAGCAGACCACAGCAGAGGGAGAGACAGAGAATCTTGGAGACATTCCAGCACGCTCGCCACCTCCTGTTCCTCAGCTGCTCTCCTCCCTCACCTAGGAAAAGCTAGAAGAAACTGCACAGGTTTCAGCAGGAACTGGACTATACAAGATCAAAGATGAGAGAAGCAGGAAAGGAAAGCTCCAGCCTCTCTTTACAGTGCATATTCCACAATGTCACTTTCATTTAAAGCTAGACTTAGCAAGCTGCTAAACAATAAACAAGCACACGTGGTACTTACTGCCTCGGCTTCTCTTCACACCCAGGAGCAAACTTGTTCTGTTCTTCAGGAAATCTGCTAAGCTTTCACCTGGATGCCTTCAAAAGTTTTGCAAATCTTTCTCCTTCACAGACCCACCAAAATCCTTCCTAGCATTGTTTTTGCCTTGATCCTGCCCTTTTTTCCAGCGAGAAGAAGGATTTATGCCAAAAGCTGCTCAGCCTTTGGCGATGCCACTGTAAATGGCCACCTGGTAGCAGCAGGACAGAGCTTCCCCAAGCAACCTCAGCTGGGGTAAATCACCGTGCTGCCCCAGCAGGTGTGCGCTGAAACCGGCCTTACTCACCTCCAAACAAATTTGGCTTACTCAACTCAGGGGGTGGTTTGGTTTTGTAGCTGTAGAACAAAGGGTAATGCCTTTGCCCAGCTGCCACAGCCTCGGGAGTTTTATCAAGCCATGAAGATTCAGCAGGTTAAAAACTGGTGTTAGCACGGTCCTTCCCACACGGATTTGCATGTATGAGAAAGATGTGTCAACACAGAGGCAGAAATAACGCTGGTCATTTTTCTTACCCTCCCCAAAAGCCTGCCTTTACAGCCACCATCTCTGAACAACCCGCTAACGAACCCCTTCTGTTATTGTCCCCTTAGCAACTGCGAAAGGGGCAGCGCACCTATAAACTGACCTTATTTTCTTAACGATCATACAGCCCTCTGCCTGCCTCCCAGGGTTGGGGTTTGCTGTAGTAGTCATCTTTAGAGCCCTTGTCTTCACACGGAGGTTAAAAAACATTGTTTGCCACTAGAAAAGGGGAGAGAAGTGACTCCCCTTTCAAGCAGTAGTGTAATGCTAATAAAATAGCAGATAAACTTATTAAATAGATTAAAAAGCAAATCATGAAGAAAGTTAACCTGATTTCTTGCTCCAGGCTAGGTAACAGGAAATAAGTAAATTATATTCTAATGAAGCTAGGAAGTAAGTTTTAACTGTCTTTACCCTCAACACTTCAATTGTTGAGAGGTCCCCCCCCCGCTCTCAGCCCATCTCCTGACTCTGCGGATAGAATAAACAGGACAAACACAGTCTGGTCAGCAGCCACAAAAAAGAAATCTGAAGATGTTTGATCTGAGTCACTGAAAACAATACCATTGACTGTCACCAGTTACTCTGTTTGCAAATAATGATGTAAAATTCCAAGGAATACAGACTTTGTTTTGAAGGTAAATCAGAATTCGGGAAAGATACACTGACAAACAGTGCTAACTGAAATCGACCAGAACTCACTGGTATATTTTCATAACATAGTTGTATTTATTTACATACAAACAAAAATAATGAAGGAAATTGATTTTAGGTGTCTTAAAGTCATTAAAGAACAGGTCTAAAGGCCCAGAGAAAGAGATAGTAAGACAAAGGGTAAGAAAAAACATGGGCTTCTTTTTAATAGGACAGGAACGTACTGAGTCACACTGACATCCTTTATAGAAAAACAGTGTTTCTGGGGAAATTCCTCCCTTAAGAGGCTTCATCCAAGGCAGTTAAATATATCTAATAAGCTGTGCAGAAGTTGTATTTCATAAAGCTGATCAGCTGGAAGTCAGACAATAAATGAAACTGTCCTGTGCCAGGTTTTTTGATTCTGAGTGATTCCTGAACACCACACATTATCAGCAATAAGTCTTAAAAAAACCCTCAGAGTAGAAGCTAGAATTCTCAGAAACCAAGGAAAGCACCTCAAGAAGGTTATTTGGAATTATGGGATTCCCTTTGCAAAATAAGATACTTGGAAAGGACTTAAATTCAGAAACTAAGAAATTGCAAAGCATTTGCTGTTTTGAAAGATTACAGTTAATTTGTTCATCAGTTAATCGGGGAAAGCAACTTGTTTGTGAGGAGTAGTTTTGGAGGAGTTTGCTGCATTTCATGTAAAAGGATACGTGCCATACAGGTTTGCTTTTAGCATTTTTCAGAGGGAAAAATGATGCAGCAGAACTGGATAACCCAGTGCAGCGGCTAAAGATGAACACAGGTGAAAATTCCTGATAAATAATGTATCTAGAAAAAAAATTTTAATACGACAGTGCATCCAGTTAGAGCACAAATTTGAAGACATCATTGATCTATTTGTTTCAATACACAAGGAATGGGTAACCAAGACCCTGCAAAATAGTGAGGGATGTAGGCAAATGTTTAGCTAATCTACTTTCCTAAACTCGCCATAATGGAAAGCCCCACTTTTAATACAACTGAGTCAACCTAGGCAGCTGCAGTAAGAGCAGCGTGGAAGTCCCTTTACACTAGGATACACAAAGTTGGAGCCTAGAAGTTTTCTATATTTTGATGGTAGGACGAAAATTGAGCTCAATAGTTGAATAGGAGAGATCACTTTGACCTTCATATGTGGAGATAAAAAGTATCATGTTGCTATTATAAGAGACCAGTGCTATAGGACCACAAATTGCCCTGAGATTAGGGGTGGGTCTATGCAGACATTTTTCTTTTGGCGAATACCTTTTATCTCCTCTCAGAGAGATGAAAAGATTTTTAAATTAGAAAGAGCTGCGCTTCAATAAAAAGGGCTTTCTTATATGCTGGAATATAGGCCAACTCTTTTAACATTTTAAGTCTGGAAAAGCAACTGGGCAAGACCAAATAGAAATAAGGATCCATAAAAAACTCTACCTGTTCACTATTTTTTCTATTGAATTTCTAAGTTTAAGCAAATTCTGCCCAATCGTCTCCAGCCCCTGAGAGACTCGTTTAGAATCAGCCCCTCTGATGCCACTCTGCTGCAGAGTCCTAACTTGGAACTGAAATTCACTTGAATGCCTCGCGGACTCCAGAACGGTCTTTCCCTGACTGTGCTCAGTGGATGCCCAAGAGAAGAAAAAATACCCTCCACTGCGCTTCCCAACGGGGTTTATCTGCCCCAGCCCCCTCTTAGCACAACTTAGGGTGTAATAGGAACATGCAAGTAAAATCATCCCTCAGAGCTGGCATTAGCTGAAACATAAACAACCTAACACAATAACTCAGTGGAGGCTGACAGTAATAGAGATACACCTAAAATAGGCATAATTATAATTAGCTAGAAAAGGATGTGATTTGTAAACAGAATATATACCTGGGAGAGATTTGGAGAGTGCAGGCGCACCCTCTAGACCATTACATTAAAATAAATTAAATTAGGTCCAGAGCTGAATCATATACATGCTCATCTGCTTTAAAGACAACATAACTGCCCAGTCTCACATGAAATATAGACCTGTAGATTGTCATTTTCAGGGATACTGCTAAGGAAATTAATTATAGCTATTAAAACAGAGTACCTGGGACAGCACATTTCCAGCCTGTTTTAACAATTTGAAGTGACTCAGGAAAGTGGAGGCTCATTGCATAAGCCAAAAAATACAGGCTAAGTGGAGGTGCTAATGGTAGCACAAGAAAAATTAACCCCCAATGCAAAGTAAGCAGAGATTTGTTTCTGTAGTTTTGGAATAAACAAAGCCAGTTCTGCAGATCTTAATTCTCTATCTCACTTTCCTGAGATTCTTTTCTGAAGAATACTTAGCTAAGCAAGCAATTATATACATCTGTTTTCACTAAGCATACTGTATCTGAAATGAACATTCCTGGCAATAGACCACAATTTAATGGGAATGGATTTAAGGAATGTTTGATATCATATGAGTAAGATCACTGCAAGTCCTCCTTATTCTCAGTTCCCAGATGACAGCAATATACAAATTAATATAGTACTTAAACTGCAGAATTACTTCAGAAAAAGCTGATTTTTTTTTCCCCCAGAAAATTAGAAAGATTATAAGAAAATGATATCAGAGTTGTTGGCTACTTGCAGGTAGAAAAAGAGAAATCAAAGCAAACACAACCTTGCTTTTTCAAAATGATGCTCAGCACCTTACTAAGGGGAAAGCACAGCTCTAACCAGTTATGTGCTCCACTCAGCCTTGCAGTGCTGCAGGGTCAGAAGCCAGGACAAAGGGTACTTCAGAAAAATATGATGCATTATCTCCTGGTCATTTGAAATGTTGGAGGCATGGGGCATAGAGACATGTGGGTTTATCTGAGAGACCTTCTGGGATAGACTTGGAGGACTATAGAAGATTGCACAAGTCATCTTCATGCAGTCTTGTCCATCCATGAGACTGAAGATTTTGATTTACTATGCACACACTCAAAATAACTTACAAATCTTAGCTGAAAGCAACTGAGCATTGGGTTTAAAAAAAAAAATAATAAATTAAATGAGCATGTCACTGATGGCCCAAGATACTTTCTGTAGGTCTCCAATAAAGGAATTGAACAATTGTTGGCATTTTCTGTCAGAAAACTTTACAAAGCCTCATCAAAAAGATCACTTTCTTCTAGGGATAAGCAGAAGGATGAGAGAAGAAAGACTGGATTTCAGCATATCATGACAGAGCTCAGCAGGAATCTCTACAGGAAGAGCTACAAAGCATATTTCATTTGAAGCAATGAACTTTAATAGGAGTTTCATTTTACACATGAACGTACCCCGTGTGATAATCTCCAGACTGTTTATTCATCAGCTGGAACCCAGGATGTGAATGTGAAGGTGATAGGAGCAGCGAATTTTATGTTTCTGAAGTGTTAGAAAAGGTATTAACCTTTTAATGATTCTTCATTCAAATCCAGCTTTCACGGTAAAAAGTAAAACAATCTATTTTATTTTCTCTGCAATATTAAGCACAAAAGGAAATCCTAGTTCTTAGTTGGAGAAACAGTGAATATAAAAGATTTTATGCTATTTACATCTGTTCAGGAGAAGTCATGTAAATGACACACAAACAGTGGAATCGTCCATGTAGCAAAACAAAAGCACGTACTTTTGAAAATTTAGCCCAAAGGCCTTTCTGTTGGTCTTGATCCAAACAAACATCTTCCAAAAGCATCTTTTTTACAAAATATCTAAGATAGCCTAATTCCAATTGTAAGCAAATTTACTGTGAATTTTTTTAATGTGATTTAGTAGGGGGTTGGACAGGCTCAGGGAACTGACAATGGATGTTACAGAGAAAAACTGTGTGAAATTCTTTGAAATCAAGGACAAAGCAAGGGTTTGTCATTCATTCTGATTTCAGTTTCCTGGGATGTAAACCACAGGTAATTTAAAACAGAAAATTATTATGCATACCATAAACAGGTAAATAGCATCTGAAAATTATTCCTAAGAATAGTAAAACGTCCAATTAGTCGTTTTTCACTACCCAGAAAAATATTCTAGGAGGCATAGCAAGAGATTTTTTCCCATGCTCTACAGGCTTTAAGCAGGAAGAATGCATTTCTTTCTGTGTGTTTTTTATCTGGAGAAAGAATTAGATACATTATCCATCCAGGGCTTTTCGTACTGTTTGCCTTTTCAGTGGACTATTACCATAAGGTATTCTAGCTAAGCGGTTTTCTTCCTCTATTTAATTATTCACGCCACCTGCCTAGGTGAGTCAACCTCACATACGAGACTTTCCATCAGGAGCAGCACATGCCTTTCAGGAAGGTACTGTCTGTTATCCTGTGATACATCACAAATTAACAGCTTTCTTGAGAGTATCAGCTGGCACATTTGAGATAATAAGGATGTGGAAAATCACAACTCCCCATTCAATATCTCCTTCAGAACAAGTTTCTAGGATGGAATGTTATATTTTCTTCAGGCATACTCATACTATATACACTGTGGGAACCACTGGAAAAATCAGCTAGGAGCCCAACTGTATCAACTGGTGCCATTCGCACACTACATGCAAAGAATAATGCTTGCACCACTTGTACGCACTGTCCCTTCACCGAGATTTGAGAGTAAGAGCTATCTGCACAAATCATATCATACAAATATTTGGAATTTAAGGGGTTAAAGGTTCTGAGAAATATTAATCTTTCTCTTAAGTAACTATATACTAAACTTGGGGATGCTGAAGTGCTTCTGAGCTTGTGGGATCCTACCAGCCTTGTCCCATGCCTGAGAAAAGTCCTTGTTTATGCCAGGGTTTCAAGTCTGTTGCCTTCCTTATGAAGGGAGGCCAAATGTCGCAGCCCATGTAGGATCACACCCTGTTCCCAAGAGATCCCTGAGCTGGACAGCCAGGGAATCAGGGCCAAGGAAGCACTGGGAGAGTTTACATGAAAGTATTCTTTTCCTATGCTGATATAACACTGTTAGAAAAATTAAGACCTGTATCTGTGGTGGTGAGATCTCAGTGTTTTCTTCCAGACTTCAGGTTATTCAAGTGCTTTGAAGATGATTGTCGTGTTTGTGATCATGCACTTAATGTACAGCAGGGCTGAGAACAGAATGTACTGGGATGCTGTAGCGCTTTCTAGCATTTGAGGCAAGATGCTCATTGCAACTAACTTGACTTCAGTGTACTTCGGACACAATTTCAACAGGACAGGTCATAGTTTTTTTCACTGACCTCTGAAAAGAACCAAAGAAGGATAAGCCTTCTTTCCCATATCATTGATGGAAGTACAGGTCCCTCATACAGCTCTTACACTATACCCACAAAGGAAAATCAAGTATCAATACAATTTCTTTGTAGTGCAGAAAGACCTCATCTCTTCTATTTTTTAGATATTAATTAACATTTTTTTCTCTTAAAAACTGCTCTGTAGATCTGTAGCAAAGGATGTCATGTTATGTATCAGTTGCTATGGTAACTAATCCTTTCTAAAAGGGAGAAACAGGAAAAAATTGTGGAAGTCCATTTCTCACTACGAACAAAGGATGCCACTAAATAATCTTTATTTTGCAACCCATTGCCTTCCATTATTTTACTCTTATTTATAAATTATCACAACTGATTTAGTACAGTACTGTGCATTTTTTTCTTTCAGTCTGAATATTCTGAGTTTCCTGTTTCCATGGATTGTCAGAAAAAACAATTTAATTGAACACAGAAAAAAGCAGAGCATTTGTGAAAGGAGGCTGAGTCAATTCCAGATCTCTGATTGATTTTTTTTTTTATTATTTCTGTGAAGGTATAATATTAATGAAAAGTCTTTATGGGATGCACTTTGTGTTGGAAACGGTTGCACTTCCCAGAAAAATTACATCTAGTGAAGAAAGTAGGGCAAATTTTACCATAGTTCCCTATTTCTTTCTCTCTGTCTTGAACCAGAGGGGTATCACGAGGACTGGAAAGGTCTTTCATGTCTTGGTCACTCTTTGATCCCAGTGCAAGCCTCCAACTTGCAGTGGAATGTAGATTTGCTTTATACTCTTTTAATAATAAATTTCTGAGATATTGTTTGTTGGTGGCACAAAACTCTTGAACTGTGTTTCCCGAGTCTGATGGTGGCAAACCGTAACTCTTCAAAGAAAAGTACCAGCATCAACTGGCTAAAAGAGAATTTTCCTTCTACCTAATCCATATCAGTCAGTAGCATCTGAGGTTTCTGTCCATAGAAACAGCAGTAACAATCGTCATCAAAATCCATGAAAAAAAAGTCACTACCAGTGTAGCTTTATCCCAGTGTAAGACTCAAACAGAGCAGTCTGGGAGTGGTGCTTTTGAGAACCTCCGGCAGCACAGCTACTGCAAAGGGCAGACCTTTGCCTGATCTCAAGGGTACCCCCAGGCACAGAGACAACACACGCTGTGACAAAAAAGACAGGGCCGTTTTCAAAGTTGAAATATGACAAAAGGTCGTGGTGGTGGGTAGGAACGAAGAGAACGCTTTTATAAAAGCTCCGTAAATCATGCAAACTCCACCAGTGCATCATCACTGCAGCCCAGGCTGCTTCCAGTCTTGACATCACCAATTAGCTCACTTGTGTTGGTGATCATCAGGTCCAGTATCACATCTCCTCTGGTGGGGCTGTCCATTATGTGGCTTAAGAAGTTATCTTCGATGCACTCCAGAAGTCTCCTGGATTGCCTACAGCTTGCTGTGTTACTTTTCTAATTGATGTTGGGGTGGTTGAAGTCCCCCAGCAGGATGAGGGTCTGCAAGCGTGATGCCTTCTGTAACTGCAGTAAGAACACTTTGTTGATAGTCTCCCCTTGATCAGGTGACCTGTAGTAGAAACCAACCACAAGGTTCCCTTTTTGTCTCAGTCTCTTATTCTTACCCATAGGCTTTCAACCTGCTCATGGCTTTTCTTCAGACAGGTCTTCATACTCTATCAATTTCTTGACATAGAGGGCAATGCCTCTGCCTCTCCTTCCTCACCCGTACCTTCTGAACAGCCTGTAGCCATTGATAGCCACACTCCAGTCATGGGATTCATCCCACCAAGCTTCAGTAATGGCAACTAGATCATAGCTTTCTAGCAGCATGGTGGCTTCCAATTCCTCCTGTTTGTTGCCCGTGCTGCACGCATTGGTGTAGAGGCACTTCAGCTGGGCTGTCAGCCATGTCACCTTCTTAGAGGAACATCCCTTAATTCCTTTGGGGTATTTCACTGGTGTTTCCCTCTTGGCTCCTATTACCTCAGGAGCTCCTGGCTCATCTCCATAAGACTTCAAGTGCGCTGCATTGTAGCCAGCACATCTCAGAGCAACAGACTGCAGGCCCTTTCTAGCACCCCGTCCCTCTAAATGTTGCCTGCTGCCCCACAGCTTGTCACAGGCAAGCCTGATATTGACCCCTTCCCCCCTCAAGCCTAGTTTAAAGTTCTGTCAACAAACCCCACCAGCTCACGAGCCAAGACCCTCTTCCCCCTCTGAGAAAGGTGAACCCCATCTGACAACCCAAAATTGTGGCAGTGACACCAGCCACAAAGCCATGTATTAACAGACTGGGCTCATCTGCTTCTTCCAGTGTCGCTGCCCCCCACTGGGAGGGGAGAGGAAAAAATAACCCGTGCTCCAGATTCCCTTAGCAACCGTCCCAAAGCTTACACGCCATTTTTTGATCATGGGATGGCCTACACACAATATGCATCATTAATTTCTATATTTAGAACAAATTTTAGAACAAACAAGTGTTTGTTGCAGAAAAAAGTTCTATGATCATGACTTATTTTCCAGTATCTATAGCAAGAACAGGATGAAATAATTTATTCCCTCAGCTAAAATTCTCCATATCCCAAGAGACACTGCAATGAAGATGAGATTCCTCTAGAGAAGCTCTAATTCTGCCTTATGGAAGAGAAAAAACTGTTATATGAAATAATTTTTTTAATGTTTGAATGCTACAGTGTCAGCAGGGCAGCTGTGAGAAGGAAAGAAAACCAGGTAGAAACTAGCCTTGAAGTACGTTTGATGGGAAATAACCTAAAAGACGGAGATCTCTGAAAAAGTGGCACAGCCAGACCTTAAGGGAAAGGAGAGAGCTGCAAAAGCTTCTAGAAGTTTTTAGGGTTATTTGAGACCAACTAATTACATAGTTGAGGGAGCTGAGCTCAGGCAGGGCTGGTGACAGGAACAGAGCTGCTTGATCTAGGTCACAGAACAGCTACGGCTCAGGTTTTTCTATCTGAGGGACTTTTATAGCTCCCTTCTGCATAGTATCTAAAAGCCTTACACTCTTTTAATGTGTTTATTCTCAAAACGTCCCTGTGAGGCAGGGAAGCATTGTTATCCCCATTTTACTCATAGGAAGCTAAAACCTGGAGACTGTAGGGAAGATCCTCAGTTGGCATAAACTGTCAAAGCTCCATTAGCTTACTGACTGCCCAGTAAGGCGACTGGAACTAAGTTGATTTAAACTGGCTGAGGTTTTTTTCTCTACATAATTTGTCCAAGGTCACACAGGATCATAATACTATTGGAAAATGAAACTAGTCTTCTGAGGAACACTAACGACTGGTCCATCATTTTGGTTTTCATGTCTGATACAGGTAAATGTGACTGAAGAAGAAACCTGAGCCTCAGAGCTGTAAAATACACGAGGGAGCAGATGCACAGATTTAATTTACTTCTGCTATGGTGGCCTTTTTCTGGTCCTTTCTGACTCTCAGTTTTTTGGTTTGTGCTGTGGGGTTTTATTGGGGGGAGGTAAGGGGGGTAATTCTTGCTGTATTTCTGATGATACATTTCTCTTCTGCCACCCCTGCTTTTCCCTCAGTATGTACTTGTCCGTTAGTTGCCATGACTCTCTCCACTCCACCCCCAGCCCTGGGGTCCTGTACCCTCTTCCCGTGCTGTGGCACACTTCATGGGATGCACCAGCAGCCTGCCACCCCAGGGCTCCATTTTTTGCCAATGCCCAGCTGCCAACAGGCTAAATGCACAGTATCTTTCAAAGCCAATGCCTTAGAATCCAAACACTACAACATGGTTTGGCCAAGTATCAGCAAAAAGACCATGAGGAGAGCAAAAGGCGTATCATCAATGCCTGGGGCTGGAGAGACCATTATTCTACCAGCTGCAGAAAATACCAGAACTTGATGGGAAGATGCTTGTTTCACATGGAAATGAAGTTGGGAGATAAGTATACAGAATTGAGGCATTTTTCCATAATTAATAGTCAGTTCTTTTAAAAGTACTTTCACTGAATTTAAAGCAATTTGAATTTCATGTTTGTGAAACAAAAAATATTTTGTACCTTTTTTTTATACTTTAGCAGCAACCGAATAAAACTAAAAAATTCACTTGCTACAAGTTGCTGTGCATATCAACTGCTATTCTAAGATCCATCTTACCTGTTGATGCTACAGCTGGCAGCCTTCAACAACATTCGTAACATTTGAATTTTTCAAATAGAAAACTCGCTAAGCCTCAAAACAATGAGCGGGGATGACAGATGTCAGTTATTTCCTCTGACAGGTCAAATGCAAATTTTTGCTCGAATGGCTTAGGTTTTGCAGCATTTAAAGCAAAAGAAGAATTATCACTATAGTATAAAATGAATTAAGGTGCATAAACTAAATGCCAGTGAAAGACATATATACCAATAATATAAAATTACGACCATGTGAACAAAGTACCAACTAGGAACAGCACAGGGAGAGTACTGCTATCTATCAAGAGAGAAAAACATTTGTGCTCTCATTGGAGTTTACAGCAGTCAAAAGGGAAGCCTTGAACCTGACAGAGAAGGTCTGCTCACTCTTTGATCCTATCAATCAAGGGTCCAGTAGGTCCTAACTCAAGTAAGTTATATCTTAGTTTCACCCTCGGACAAATACCAAGTCTTTTTCCTTCTACCATTCTGAAGAACAATTGATTTATGCCTTTTTTAGGAATGTAAGAAATGATCTCTGGAATGTAACTGACACTTGCAGGGTTATTGACCAATGCCTCCACAGAAAAACGTCAAGGAGACAAATACATTTGAGGATGACTATTTTTAATGTTGGCTGTCACAGCAGAAAATTAATTAAAGACGTCATTTAGGCTTTATTTGTGCAAGGAAGACACTGTCAGCTGCATACTAATGTAATGCAATAGGCCAGATAAATTCTGCTATCACTTACCTGGTACAGAACCCACAGTAAGTCCATTTAGCTAGAACACAAATGAAAACTATAGCAGGAGAAAGTCACAGTTATGCTATCAGTTGGTAAGTTGTCTCACTGCCCACAAGTACTGTACTTTCTGGCAAACAGCTTTGAGTTTAAATCTCCATCTCTTATTCTGTCATGCTCAAGCCAGGATTTAGAAAGCAGGAAACAGATGTGGGACAAAAATACCCCTGAAATAGGCAAGGCCAGCTGGGAGGAACAAAGGGTGAAAAAAGTTTAAGAAATTTTTCTGTGACATTCCTTCTATCTTTTCTCCACCAACAACTTTTTTTTTTTTCAGTCCAGATTTCAATTCTTTTGCATAGTACCTTAATTCTGTCAGTTCTTGCATTTATCTGCATGGGGTCATTTATAAAGTGCTGGTCTCTACACCTCAGGTATAAATCATAGGAGCAGAAATCTATAGATGGATGTGGAGTGTATAATAAATCTATATATAAAATATCTATACTATATCCTCTAGTTCTTGATAAAAAAGACCCAGAAAACTACTTGTCTGGAGTCTTATAAATTATTGCTTAAGCAATATGAGTCAGTATTATTTAAACTTTTTTTGGCTTTCAATGGATTCCATTATCATGCACTAATCACATATTAGCATGTGTCAAGTACTTACAGTGGTATATACATGTAAATCCTCCTTGCAAGAATCTGTCTCAGCAGCTGGGAACTATGTTGGCTACAGGCACAACCAGGAAATCTGTGCACAAGGTCCACAGTCTGAACATCCAGATGTTACAGACTAGAAACCAGCACACTCAAAAAGCAAAACATTTTATTTTCCGCAGGAATTACTAGCTTAGCACAGCAGCATATGAACATAAATAGATGGGTACCATTCTAGAGCTGACTTGTGTTCAGAAGGTCTGAAAACTGAGAGGAATGAGCACTGCGGGGTGGGGGGATGGAGACAGTGACACAGACCTTGTCTTTGATAAGAGAGAATGATGAGAACGCACAAATCAAATCCTTGGACTCAGGATTAAGAACAAAAGAAAGTAGGAATCTTTTCTGAGACCAGTTCAGAAGCCTTCTACAAGACTTGGAAAAACAATCACATGGATTAATGACAGTTTAAGGTGTTTTTTTTTCCCTTTTAACTCCTTCCAAAGTTTAATAAAAATGTAGTACCTTTTATCATGAGCAACTGATGGAGTTAGAAAAACATATGAGATTTCTGTCACATAAAACTTTCTTCAGGTCTATTTAGCTGTTTAAGGCCTACAAAATTTCTTTTGTTTACATCTATTAAGCACCATAGTTACAGGCACATTAGTACCACTTTTCTTTTCCCCTTATATCACAATCTCTATTCAAAAACAGTATGAATCCTGAATCCTACGAACAGCACAAATCCTATGAATCCTGATACTCACTAATGTGAAATATCTCATCGCCATCATCAGATAGCTTTTTACATATTATTCATCAACAGCAGAAGAGGAGATGCTAATAAGTTTCAACTCAAGGGTACCATATAACATAGCTAAGCCCATATGGTTTAGCTAACGCAGCCAGCTTTCCAAGATTATTTTAATATGCATACTTTGGTCCTTGCAGCCGGACAAGCTGGGGTTTTATTTGTTGTCTTTTTTTTCCCCCTCTTTTCTTTTTTTATGTCTCCACCATCTGTTTCACGAATCCTTGAATTTATAATATAAAGGTCATTGTTTCAGCATATGGGGAATTGGGTTTTGCTAATAAGGCAGAAGTTAGCGAGAACTAAATGAATATATACATTTTAATAAATGTATACGTGCGTGCGCCACTGTAAGTATTTGGGACCATGTAACTTTAAAGTATTTGATAAATTGCTAGGAGGGGTCTTAGAGGGAAGTCTTGAATTAATGGCCCCAAGGAAGAGCTTTTAATCAGATCTTTGGGGATCTGGTATGGATCCTTCCCATTTAAAACAGACACATTTAAGACACGTTCCAGATTTTTTTGTGTATGTCTGGATAGGAAATACTGTTGCAACACTGTATCAGCAATATAGCAAATGTCAACCTAAGATCTTACAGGAGGGGAAGATGATCATAAAATTAAAACCTAAAACAAAACAGGTTTCACTCAGGCTCTCAGAGTCTTGTACTCACCAGCATCTGCGATGTCCAAGTCTGTTCAGCCTTCAGGGAAGGGGTGCTCACATGGTCTAGCCGGAGGTCAGGCACTCCAGTGCTCCCGTCCACAGATGTTAGGCCCAGGACCCATTGTGATGACAAGAAGGACAAGGGATGGCAGCTGCCAAGCCCTTGCCACATCGCTGCGGTTCTTTGTAGGCTGATGACAATGTTTGGGTTATGGATATATGTTTCTGAGACCTTCTGGAGCTCACAATGAGGAGAGTCTCCATCCTGTCCCACCTCTAGAGTTCTCAGGAGTCATTTTTTGTCTCCAAAGCTGGGGGCCTTATGAAACTGCAGGTAGATGCACTGGGGTCTTGAAGGCGTTCCAACCCTGGTGGGTTAATGAGAGCCATTCTGAGAGCATCTTTGCTGCTGTTTCCCTTTGGTGCTTCCACACCCAGACATTCCCATCAATTCCCCATTCACACCGACCTTACTCTTTCTATTGCAGTCCTCTACATCTGTCTTTTTGAGTGTGTGTGTGTGTGTGTGTGTGTGTGTGTATGTGCTCCTTTTGGAGGGAATCATCTAATGCTTAGAGTCAAGGATTACTTCAGGCAATGCTTTGTAAGATATGAACTTTTGGCAAATATTATTCGTCCAGATCCTTAGAATGTAAAACCAGATGGCAAGACAATCCTACAGTGCTTAGAGAATATAAGGCAGCAGAGATCTGCACAGCTGGGATATCAGAAGACAGCCAAATGGAAATGAACTTCTCCTCCTCTGTGACCACAGGAAGAATCCCACAAAATAACACTTCTGACAGTATTACAACAGTGGCTACTAACATCCAGTTTCTTACTGCTTCATTCATTTGGAATTTCAACAGCATCATCCTTTCTGGGAAGAGGGACAAGGGAATCATNTCATAGAATCATATAGGTTGGAAGGGACCTTCAAGCTCATCAAGTCCAATCATCAACCTAGCACTGCCAAGTCCACCACTAAACCATGTCCCTAAGCATCACATCTACATGTCTTTTAAATACCTCCAGGGATGGTGACTCCACCACTTCCCTGGTCAGCTTGTTCCAATGCTTGACACCACTTTTGGTGAAGCAATTTTTCCTAATATCGAATCTAAATATCCCCTGGCATAACTTAAAGCCATTTGCTCTTGTTCCTATCGCTTGTTACTTGGGAGGAGAGAGCCAAGGCACTGACATTCAAAGATGGACACAGCGTGTGTAGGACCCCTGCTTGGATATCAGGACAGAAGACTGTGAACAGCTAGTGCTATTTATCCAATTTCTAAGATCAGGCAAGGGGGATATGGGGATTTGTGATTGTGATACTATAAGTATGTGTATACTATACACTTACAAGGCTGTGGGTTCACTGCTTGATGAGTCCCTCAGGATCAGAACAGCAAGAGGGGTGCATCCATTCTAGATAATTCTCTTGCGTTCCTTGTGCTAGGACGGCATCTTCCTTCCTCCACTCAAAAAAATAGTCTAGGAGCAAGGCAAATATAAGAAAAGTTACATGGCATATCACTTTCAGCAACTGATTTTAACAATTGGTTTTGAGATGTGATTATTTTAAGATTGAAAAAGCAACCTTTCTGCTGTTGTATTATGACTATTACTTCTGGGAATAATTTGTTATCATTTAAACTAGATAATTGAAAAGTTAACTTTTAAACTATAGTTGTAGTTTAGGCCAGACCTGGCCTCAAACCAGTACAACTATATTTGCGTTGTGGAATTCAAAGCTCTGGGTAGTTTTTATAATAAGGATTTATGGGGTTTTGTTTTTCCAGCTTTACAGAATGCATACACTGTGCTACAGAAAAATAAGGTCACATTTTATGATCCTCTACTTTGACACCTGAAAACAGTTAAGAATCAGTCAGATGCTCAAGTGTTTCCAGTCATCGACTTCCTTACTGTAGATAAAAGGGCAGGATGGGGTTTAGAAAGCCTTTTCTTTCCATAATGTATCGTATTATTTCATCTGAATTAAGCACAGAGAATTTACAGGAGAAAAAAAAAAAGCTAAGAATTGCAAAGATCTCAATTAGTAACGTAAAATACTGGCTTAATGAATATTCAAACATTTTCAACACAACACAGCAGACTATGCATTTTTGTTCAGCACTGATTTCCCTCCTCAACCTCATTCTCTATTTGCAGGTCAGATAAGTTTAACGTATCACCACATTAGCTCTTCCCAGCTCACACTGAGGGAAGGAACCCTGCAGTACCACGGCTGTCCATCACACTGAAGTGATTAGGCAAAATCTTGTTTCCCCTCGCAGCACCGAGCTAGCAGCGGCGAGCCTCTGCCAGCCCGGCTCAGCTCCCCACTGACTGTTAGAGCCAAAGCTGAAAATCCACTGCGCGTTGTCATCCCTGACAGCATCCGTCAGAGGCTGCCTGGCAGCTTGCTTCAGTTTTGACCCTCAAACACTGAGCCAACGTCTTCAGCTCACCATGCCTCGGTGTACTGCCATGATGGGTATAATAGGAGGAACAAAGGATTTGCCTCTAAAAAACCTGAATTTTTCTCTGCTTTTGTTTTTCAGTATTCCTGAAATTATTTTAAAAAGCGCTAATGTTAATCTATTTGAACACAATCAAGTGCTCAAAGTCCCAGGTTCAGTTATGACAACATGCAGTCATTGAAGTCCTCCAGACGATAACCTTAGTTCCAGATTGGGAGGTCTGAGACTAAGAATTCTGATCTGTCAGTGATAAACAGGCAGTCATACACTCACACATAAGAACAACTCTCACTGGTATTAGTGTGAAGCATATTGCGGACAAAGGACAACATTAAACTTTTTTTAGTAACTCTTCACATAGGCATTGAATAAACATAAAACAGAAACTTCAACTTGAGCAGAGACCTTAGGAGTTATTGCATTTTTAGAATGAGAAATAGCATCACAATCTGATGTAATCTTTGAGATTCTTTGAAACCGTAAGTACTAAAGAACTTTTTTTTCTCTTTTTGTTAATATGTTTGCATATAAATATTCATTCCCCAACACAATACAACTACTGCTGTTTGTTTTTCTAAAAGTATAAATATAGAGGAAATAATTCCACTTGTTCTGTGCAAAGGTCTTTTTTTTTTTTTTCATAGCAAAACACTCTTTATGAGTCAGCAGCAGTTTATTGCTTTTCTGTCTCAAGAATTTTTGAGGCAGGCTCTCAAATTAGGTTGGATCTTCACTCATGTCAGTCAGAGAGAACTCATTGATTTCACTGTCTGCAGACTGGTGGAGATCAAGTATTAATCCCACACTTTTTTTTTTTTCCTTTTCTCAACTCAACATTTTGGTAAAGCACATCCAAAAAGTTTTGTGAAACTTCCAAAGATGTGGCAGGAAGTGCCATTAACATTACCGATTTTATTGGCCCTGCCACATCTCTGTCAATGTCTTTGAGAACTGATAGAGAACTTAACAATGCTGTAAAAACCATTTGCTCTCTTCCAATAAATATGAAAATCTCTCCTACATTTACTCAATATATAGAATTTTAAAGCTGAGATAAATAGATGTAACACCCCACAGGAACCGTGATTTTTTGAGTTAAAACATTTAGCACTGCAGTACATAATATTAATAAATATTAATATGACTACAGAAGAAGCCAAAGAACTTAAGTACAGACACTTACTGCTACCCATTGAGTATACCTGAAAAGTGTGACAGTTACAACTCAATAAACAGCAAAACAGTTTTCCCCATAAGGTGGAATGTACTGGTGGGGAAATGCATACGGCAACTCAAGAAAGACACACAATTTAAATACACAGGGACAGCATACATCAACGTAAGATCTTTCCCATTCATATTCCAGGAAAATTGTCCAAAAGAGCAAGATCTCAATAGTAAGAAGGCTTTGTATTTGACAGATTGACTGACACGGTAGAATTTTGAATTTGCATCAGACATCTAAAAATTACAGGGATGACTGTACTCGTCAGATGAAAGACTCATTTAGCCCAGTATCTGGCCTTTAACAATAGCCATTCACAGAGGCTCGGAAGGACACGAGCCTTGAAGTGGACATGAAGTGACAATTCCCCTGTCTCTGAGCTTCCAGCAGTTCCCAGACTGGCAGTTGCCTCACCAATATCATGATTACCTGACTCTCTATCATTTATTTACTCATATTTTGAACTCATCAAAACTTTCAGTGGGTATGAGTTTCTCAACGTAATTACGCATAACAAAAAAATTCTTCTTTTCATTTGATATAAACTGTCTGCCTGGTCATTCCATTTCACGTGCCTTGGTTTATGTCCTTCCCCTGTGTCATTCAGGATTGTATAGGTCTCTATAATAAATATTCGCAGTCATTTATTTTCTAAGCTGTAGAGTCTTAGTTATTTCATTTCCTCTGCATATAGAAGGTATTCTGCACCTCGGATCGTTATTCTCTGTGCTTTTCTAGGTTACTGTACCCTTTTCTGAAACAAAGTGAGCAAACTTGTAGTGTATATTTAAATGCCAGTTCCCCAAAACTGTATGGAGCTGTATAACAATGTTTCATCCTGTCCTTTTCAATATTTTCTAACATCTTCACTTTCCTGCCCACCACCTAACACCAAGTTAACATTTATAGGTAACTACAGATAAGCTTATAATTTTCTTTCAATAATGGCATATTTAGAACCTACCATGATATATGAAGATTTTGTTTGTGTGCTTGTTTTCCGCTGTGTGCATGGCTTTTTATTTATCAACATTGAATTTCATCTGCTGCTTGTTAGGCGCTGTGAAATGGTAGAACAGTGGTCTATAGAGATCCTCAGTTTCAATACTATCATCAGCAAACTTTCCTATTCATCCCTTTTTCATCACACAGGAATATGTTAAATAGCAACCGTTCCGGCATCTCATTTCATTGTAAAAATAGACCATTTCTTCTGACTCTGCTATCTAACTTTAAAGTAGCTATCAGTTTCTGAGAATACAGTTTCTTTTGTCTTGTGACAGGTTAGTTTCTTTAACAGCCAGTGGCAAAGAACCTTGTCATATGCTTTGGTGTGCTTCAGGGAGGGAAAATGCAGCTGGTGCAGAGCAGAGCTATGGAATTAATGAAGCTATATAAATACTTACATTATAGTGGGGATAAAAATAATCAAGGATCATGTTAAAAGATGAGCTTACTGCAATTAAATATACCTTCTTACTGAAAAAAAATCATGTAAAAATGAGTACTTAATCTGAAAAAAGCTGTGCTAGAAGTTGAAACATGATTTAGACTAGAAATAGAGTGCATTATTTTTAAATGGTGAAGACAATCATTCAAACAAATAACCAGCAGCAGTGATGGATTCCACACCATGTACAATATTTCTCAAAGGTATCTTTCAGTTAAAATTATTTCTTGCAGGTTCTATGTTTTCCATTATGAAGAAAATTAGATTAGTCTGTTCTAATGATATTTTCTGAGCTGAGTCTAGAGTTTACTTAATGGCATGCTGCTTTATTAATTCCTTTTTTTGGTCCAGTTCCTGGAAAATGTTCTGACAATCCCCTTCTGTACAAGCTCAGCCTAGAAATCTTACACAGATATTAGTTTACTAAAAATACTCAGTTAATAGTTTTCTCTGTCTAATCTCATCTAATCTCAAAGAAATGTGTTATATTAATAAGTATTCACACTGTGGTATTTACAAACAGTGTACCAACTTTGGTACAGACTGTTCTTATGCAAACACTTTGACTCAAAATATTTAACCGCTACCAAATCTCTTCCTTGAATCCTTTGTCTGGGTAACCTGTGCAACAGACATCCATATGCAAAGTTAGTAGCTGGCCACTTTCTGATTTAAATTTCAAGTTAAACTGCTATAGAGATCCTATGACGGATGCGGAAAACAACAGCTGCTTAAAGGAGCAATAGATGTCTGCTCTCATCTCCTTGAGTGACGGTGATATAATGCCATTATTCTAAAATTGCTGTGAAGATCTCCCAAAGGCAAAAGGCAGCCAGCATAGACAATGAGAGGGTTCACTGCTTTCAGCCTTATGATTATACAGTTTTCTGTCTGATAAACTGTTCCAGAATCATCTGAGCTGAAAGCCATAAGTCTGTTCAATGCTATATCAATTTGTGTAATATTTTTTCCTGTAATCAAATGTCATATTTCTGTTCTAGCCAACTTTAACTTATATTGAGACCACTGGCTTCAGCTTTTCCATGAGCCATATGGTCTCAGTGTGCATATAGAGCGATTGTCCTTGCTTGAAGCTCCATAAACAAAAAGAAAATGTATTTGTTTGGAATGCATTGGCTACATTTTTTTCCCATAATGCTGAAAAATGTGCCCAAGCACATCTCAAGCGATGCTTGTAATTTGTAGTTTACTGCCTACTCCACTGACAGTTTAGAGATCAAATAATGAAGTGTGAGAGGTGTGCTGATCACTGCAGACCTAGTTATGTTACATTTCAAGAGAAGATATGCAGCACTCACAAGCATCCACCACTACTCAACAGCTTATTAATCAGCAGCCTGCTGGTCTCCCATCATATTTGCTATTCCACACTGTCAGGAGCTATGTTTACACGAGAGCTCTCACTGAAGTTGTTCCTAGGAAGGATACAAATATCTGTCTGGTCCCTTTTCTGACTGTAGAACGTGCTTATTGTCAAATCCAGATAGTGCGCTCTGGATAAATGGATGTTATTTCCCTCAAAAAAAGTAACACATGGGAAACCACATAAGCAATCTCTCTCGGGTTCACTTAAGGTTCAGCATAACATCGCTCTAAAAGAATGAAACAAAATAGAGGCATTTTCAAGATTTCACAATATGCATTTTTGAAAAAAATCCCATTTTTTTCCCAAACAATAAGAAAAGTAATATCTACTTATATTTAGAAAACAGAAATTAAGCAGCCTGAGATCAAGAGTAAATTCAGTTAAATGGAGGAAGCCCAGGTAAGTTTGCTTCTAAATTGTGCAATATTGAATGCACACCTCTAACTTTCTAGCGTTGAAACATAAACAGGTAAGTAACCTGCTGGCAATTTATTCCTAAGCATTTCAGTAGCACTGTCTGGGACTTCCTTCTGCAAGCTGCAACATCAGGAAGCACAAAATGAGGAGTGGGAGGTTTTGCCAGAAATATGTGGGGGCAGTAAAAATGGAACTACACGAGGAACATTCTCCTACACTCAGCTAAATAGAGGGAAGGGTGGGGAACTGATATTTCAGTGTGATTTGCTTAGCAAAGACTTAATGAAGAACCAAAGATTTAGGCTATTACTTTTTAGTGAAAAGGTTGTTTTCAGTGAGATTTTTTTGTTAGTATAGACACAATGAACTGAATTGTGAACTGAAGATAAGAGAAAACAGTAATTAAGCTCTAACTGAGTACAATGAACAAGATTGGTCAGGCCATCACGAGCACAGACTGGGGTCTCCTATTAAAATAATGTCCTCTACTAAATTTCTTTTGAACATGTGAAATTTTGGTAGTTCCAGATGTGATCTAGCACTCTTCAAAGAGTTGTTTAAAAAAACACCGTTTCCATAGAAAGCATCCAGAACAGGTTCTCCACACCTTCAAGAAAGCTTATACGGTGGGGTTACATTTCATGCTACTTACTAACTCAAGAAGAAATCTAGACAAGCCCCACACTATGGTGAAAATGGAAAGAGAGAATGAAAAGGTTGTCAGTCACAATGCAGGACTTCCTAAAAATGTAGGTCTGTTCCCAAATAACGGTACAGGGGCCAGCAACATTACTTTTTAAGAAAACAGCTATCCCACTGTGAACACTACCTGCTGTTAACTCTTCCACTTTCAAAATAACATTCTAATAAATCCTTAACGAAATGCTTTTCATTATACACAGTTCATTTGTGTGCATTAGAAACTGTGCCGCTGACTGATTTGCAGTAATTAGTTTCACCGTGGTAGGTTTTTGATGTGTCATCTTTTATTTCAAGAGAGAGATGCTGTAGGATGTGGTGGGATGATGGAACTTGTTGTGAACATGTAGGAATTTCACTATGAAAATTACTGTTGACCAGACAATGTGACAGGGAGCCAGCATCAACCTCTTTTTTTTTTTTTTCTTAAACAGAACCCACCCATTTTGCATCCTTGATTTCGAATTTCAGTAAAAAATAGACATCTTCTATTTTAGAGGTGGGAAGAAAAGCAATTATTATCTTGCCTTGCTAAATATACCAATGGACGTATGAGAAAACTTCACTGGGTGACAGTTCATTTGTTAAATGTGGTATACACAGCATGGTATACCAAAGTGAAAATTAATTATTTCACTCTGATTTTTTAATTATGTATTATTTGTAAGGCAACTGTGCTCAGAACTCCCAAATGAACTCAAAGCTATGCCACTTCAGATACTGTAAAGAAGTATAAATGTCACAATCAGGTATATATAATGGCTATATGTAAAGTACATGGAATGGCCATACTGCCCAGCCAGCAGATAGTAAGGCACTCCAGGCAACTGCAAATAGTACAAACAAAATGTTTACACTTTTTTTTTTCTTCCTGTTTTTCTGAGTGCAAAATGGGGGAGTGATAGGAAGTAGAAAATGAAGGAAAATAGAGGAATTTCCTACACAAACCAGTATGAATACACTAGTGGTTTTTCATTTCACTGACATTTCAAAAAATTTCAAATTAAATTCTGCCTGCATAAAAACTATTAACTGACCACCCATGCAATTGCTTAAGAAACCCAAACACACTGTTGAACAACCAAAAAGAAAAAAATAGAAAAGCAGAGAAACTTTTAGGGTTCCTATATGTTATGTAAAACTTTTCAGACTAATAACAGAAAACACTAGGATCAACTCTGAGATTAAATGGACAGAATTATTAGCTCTTATTCAAATACAGTCAATGTATTATGTTCTTTCTGTCACAACTAATATCTAATTGGTTTTCTAAGGTGTTTTAATTTCTTTCTTTCACTTCTAAGTTTAGATCATTGGCAGCTTTATTGTCCCATGCCTGCCAATGAAATAAGAACTAATACTATCTTTGAATGCTTGATGTTAAATTAACAATATTTCCAACGTGCTCTTGCAGGAAACGCAAAGTATTACGATCTGATTACTCACCCAATTGATTCCTTCCCATTTGTCCCATTGGCTTCTGTTGTAGCCGTATGTACAGTACACCATCTCTACAAAGGACATCAGTTTGTCTGGCACTAATGAGAGGGAAACAAGAGCTTTGATTTTCCTCGGTAGCATTTCAAAGTGTGAATGGACTTCACTGAACATTCTAGTAGGTACCTATCACTGTAATCAAATGCTGCAATACCTTTGAGGTGATCATTACTGACAAGCAATAGTTAAGTCCTATTTGGCAAGATAGTTGCCTGATTTTAACATGGTACATGAGATTTTGTGTAGACATGTTTTTCTCAAGACAGTGTTAACCAAACAAAAGAATATTAAGTAGATAGAAGCTTTTTTGGGTTTTTTTAAGCTTTTAAATTCATTGTTGGGTAATGCGATGTAGCGATTTCATGACACATATCACACTTCAGACAAAAAAAAAAACCAAACCACTCAAAAGGGTAGAGGGTTGCAGAGCATCCCAAATTATCATCCCATGACTGTTAGGTCAACATGTTATAACTGAATATACAGCTTAGGCAGGAGAATGCTATTTTCAGCAGGCTCTATCAAAAGTCATGAAGCCTCATTTCAACAAGAAACATCATCTGTCAGTGCAATAAAGAGAATGAATGATAATCTTTGTTTAAAAACTGCCAAAGAGTGATTCAACATTCATCAACTCATTTCATTCTCATTAGCAAAATTTAAATATCCAATTTAGCAACCTTTCACTTTTCCTTTTTAGATGATGGTGTGTTGCTAAACTCATTTTATAGGGAATAATTGGTAATAATACTCCCCTTCTTTCTGTGAAATCCTGAGATGATTCATGTAATAATTTCCATTTCATCTAGAACATTTTCCCTTCTGCAGTACCTGTGGAATCAACCCAATTGTCTGTCTGTTTCAGAAATCATTAGCTCTCCAGTGCAAACCATCTTTTAAGATGCTTTTATTACTTCTGAAAGCCCTACCTCCTAATGGATGGAATGTAATTGAACACAGAAGCTATTTGCAATGAATAGACAATCCAAACTTCCAAACAATTGCACAGCATTGAGTTACTCTAAGTGCACAAATAAGCTTGTTATTGTTTGTAATATTTATCCATTGGGCTTGAAATTGCAGCCATATGAAAACGTTATGCAATCCTGGCTGGTAGGCCCAGTTCAGACTCCATTTTGCCTGAATTAGAAAAGCAAAGAAAGCACTATATGTCATAGAACTATAAAGACTTTATGATCTTGACCTTATTTGCTCTGAAAAACCTCCTGCAGATTTCAATGGGATTTGGAATAGACCTTCTGTGAATTATACAAACAAGATCCACTTCTTGTATACTTTGCATGAGTTCTCTAAACAAGAACTAATTAATATTTTGACATTTTAGAGTAGTAGCTGGTATTTAACGGAAAGATTTCCAGAGATCACTGCACTTGATATTGATCAATAAGATTACTGACATCAAAAATATGTCATTTCCATAATACTATGGAAGAGCATGCTCAGAGTGCTCCACAAGTCATATCAGCAGTACTAAAGAACAAAGAAAAAAACAAAACGCTTATGAAAATTGTGTAAATAGCAAAAAAAATCCAAAGGGATGACCTTTTATGGACATCCTATAACTTAGATATTTATTCTAAGTTTATCTGAAACAACAAGAAATCAAATTTGGAAGGAGGTAAGATTAAGGACAGGATTCTTCTTGGCATTTCAGAATTCACATTCTTTTTGTCTCATCCAGGATGGAGAGTGCTCACTATTTAATTTGCAGCCCATCAGAACAGAAATTTCCTGCATTTTTCAATTATGTAAGAGGTTCAAAGGAACTTACAGTTTCAGTCTCCAACTCTGATGTTTTGAGCATTCTCATAGAAATTACTTGTTGAAAACGTGTCTTTAATTGAAGTCAAATGGATTAGTGCACATACGTTATACAAAAGTTTCAGAGGTGAAGCATTCCTGGAAGGGCCATAGATGCACTAGACTAACAAAAAAAACTCACAGTATTGTTCAGTTTCTGATACATACACATCTTTGATTTTGTTGCAAGTCTTTAAAATAAATAATATTGATGCATTTAATTAATTAATTCCTTTCTTCTAGACACACTGAAGTGAGAAACTAAACAGAAAAAAAGGGACCTGCTGAATGGTTAATACTTCCTAAAGTTATTATTAGTAATCCACATTTCTTGGGCTTTTTCATATTTTTCCATCTTAACTTGGATGTGTCAGAAGAATTTCATCTGAACTATGAATACACATCCTATAAGTTACAAATTGGATTGAACTGGCCATTTGAATCTGCCAATAAAAAACTTCTGCATAAAACAAAAGGATATTCTTTTTACTTTTTTTTTTTCCGAGCCTCAGGTTTCATGCTTAGTGAGTTTCAGATACAAGTCCTAACATTCAGATTCTGTTAGTCACTTTCCCACAGGACCCCAACTCAACCTACATTAGTGCCTTGTATGTGCCTCCTGCATGACAAAACAGAAATGAAAAAAAAAAAAAAAAAAAAAGAAAAAAAAATTACACAGTAGTTTGCATGCAAGAAAATGCCTGTCTATTCAGAAAAAGAGTTTTTAGCCATTTTCTCCCTTTGATATTTCTCTTTTGAAAAGGGAAAGAAGAAACAAGTAATTGGCAAGGCTGTCTACAAATTACTATAGTATTGCAACATTTGGAATACACACCCTTTGAAGTTTTAAAGTCTTTTGCATATTTTACCTATATGCAAATATCTTTTTTAAATGTAATCTTGGATGAAAAACTAGACAGTAAACTTCTGAAACTACTACTTTTGTCACATTTTTGTCTTTTAAAAAAAAATCCTGACAATTGAAAGACAATTAATGCACAACAAAGCCATTTCTACAGTACTTTATCAGGAAAGAAATCTAACCATGTTGTTCAGCACCTTCATTTATTTATTAACTTTGCTGTGCTTCTATCCCCTCCCAAACTTGATGCCTGCTCTTAAAATCTACTTAGGATAACATTTGCAACTTTTCCCCTTATCCTTTTTCATGTGACAATGTGTCAATCATTTGATAAGAATGGAAATGTTCCCTTGTTATCAGTCAAAAGTCTTGTTCCTCAGGAGACTGACATCACATCACTGGAAAGCAATGTATCTGGTCATTCAAGCATTTTCTCAGAGTTTTTTTCAGTGAATTGTGTCAGAACCATGTATGCAAAACTGTGTGTTAATGTAGGCAGTTATTTATATTTGGGAAAAAAAAAGGCAAACCAAAAATATTAACTGAATTACATATTGCTCTAGTATTGTGCGATAACTTTTTAACAAGGCACATTAAAAACCCTACTTTAGATTTGGGGTTTATCATACAAAAGCTTAATATTTACATATGGTGGTGAACACATTCTTGAATGGGGATTTATTTCCCTCCAAATTCATCTCCAAACATCATACTTGGATTTCCAAGCTTGGATAAATCTGTTAGGTCTGACTTTATCCCAGCTAAGTCTAAGCACGTGACTGACATTTCAAAATTCAGGAGCATTGGTTCTTCCCTAGGCAATGTACAGAGGCAAGGCCCAGAAGGTAATAGAGATGCCAAGAGGGTTCACTCATCTCTGGAAGTACCTATTATTCCTTACAAATACCCTGAAGTTAACCAGGGTTGATTATGGCCTTCTGACAGACAATCACATGTATTTCAGCACCAGCATTAAAGGTATATTCCTTCTGTCATTTCCAAATGTTCCTAGGTAAAGAGCCCATGTTTTATTGCCACGGAATGTATTTACTGTCACATTTTTCAGAAGAATAGGGATGCTGTTCAGTGGGCCACAGGCACTTGTGGTCAGATTTTTGAAGGCACAGTACATGTTTGAGTTTTAAGATGTCTTTAGGCTCTCATGCAGCAGAAGTTAAGAGCTCAGGTACCTCTTTGCATCTGTAAACAAAAATTGAAGTGCTCCAGAAGATTTAAAACAGAATGATTAAAAGCAACACTGCAAGCACTGAATAACTTAAGATTTGCACCCAGACAGCAAGAACAGCTCATTCAAAGAAATGAAAATGCAAAACTGTAATAGAATGGGCCCTAGCTCCTAATGTGTGTTTCCGTCACAGCAGAGTTAACATCTAATTAGTTATTTAAATTAAAATGTCTAACCATCAAAAATAATGCCTTAAGCAAGGGCATTTAGCCAAAAAATGCTAAAACACACATCAAAGAATATTTCTAGCTGAACGGTACAAATGCAAGGGTCTAAAGGTGAAAAAAAAGCTCAAAGCATTTTACCTTTCAAAGCTGAAACACAGACGAGCTGATACATTCCAGATGTTAAAGGGGTATAAGGTAGGCTCTTACCGATAACAGAGGAATGATGGATACAGGTACAAGAGCTTCTGCTATTTTGTAATTAGGCTAGAAACAGGAATCAATATATGGATGAAGCAGGAATCACTTGCGAATGCAGTAATGAGTCACCGAATAGGTCCTGTCTTTGTTCTTGTAAAACTGACACACCAAAAGCAAAAATATTGCTATTAAGGGAAATTACTGTGAGAAACAAAAATCAGTAAGAAATTTTTACCTTAGGCCCTAAAAAAGTACCATCATTCAAGAATTCCTGGATGAATATTCAGGTCTTCTAAAGAAGGGCTGGGACCACAGCAGCACAGACTGGTAGTGCAGCACAGGCTGGGATGTACCCGGCTGGGGAGCAGATTCGTGGAAAGGGGCCTGGGGGTCCTGGTGGACAACAAGGTCAATATGAGTGAACAGTGTGCTGCTGTGGCAAAGAAAGCCAACAGGATGCTGGGTTGCATCAACAAGGGCATCACCAGCAGAGAGAAAGAAATCATTATCTCGCTCTACTCAGCGCTTGTCAGGCTGCACCTGGAATACTGTGTTCAGTTTTGGTCCCCACTACACAAAAAAAAGATGTGGACAGGGTGGAGAGGGTCCAGAGAAGGGCCACCAACACGATCAAAAGCCTGGGAAGCCTGCCGTAGGATGAAAGGCTGAGAGAACTGGGTTTGCTCAGCCTTGAGAAAAGAAGGCTTAGGGGAGACCTTATCACCATGTTCCAGTATTTAAAAGGTGGCTACAAAGAAGAGGGAGACCCCCTTTTTACAAGGAGTCACATGGAAAAGGTGAGGGGTAATGGGTACAAGTTACTCCTGGGGAGATTCTGATTGGACACAAGAGGAAAATGTTGCACAATGAGAACAATCAGCCATTGGAACATTCTCCCCAGGGAAGTGGCGGATTCCCCAACATTGGACACTTTTAATATTCAGCTGGACAGGGTGCTGGGCCATCTTGTCTAGACTGTGCTTTTGCCATGAAAGATTGGACAAGATGATGATCCTAGAGGTCCCTTCCAACCTAGTATTCTATGATTGTATGATTTTATGTTTCATAGTATGAAGGTCAGCAGCTATATGCAGAATGAAGTCTAGCTAAAACACCTGAAATCAGAATTATTTATTACCTCAGAGAAAAAGAAACTGATTGAGGTAAATGAGCCAGAAAAAGACAACTTTATTTCATCTGTGCAATTTTAAGACTACAAGCATACCAGCAAGCTCAGTTAGAGAAGAATTGAAGAAAATGTAGTGCTGTAAGGAAAGTACCGTATTATCACACGACTGCCATATAGAATATCGTTAGCATCTGGGATTTTTCATACAGCCATAGAAAATATGCCTATCCAGCCTGCTGAAGCGAGGACTGACAATACTCTTATCTCAACCAGAAGTGATGCTGAATATGTGCCATCATTAGAGAAGGTACTACAAAAACTGAAGGTAGCTAGGACTCAGTGTCAAAAAAAATTGGTGCTTCTTTGAGACTAAAGCATAGGTTTTGGCTACAGGACCAAAGAAAAGATGAAAATTGTTTCTATGTAAGACAAGCTCATGACATCTGAATGAATCTCAGTCATATAGAACACAATTTGGCCTATACAAATCTGGGCAAAGAATGAATCTTGTGTTGTTCATCCTATATTGCTGGGATGGTTTTGTAGTATAATATGAAAAATAGCAAAAAATGGTTAGTTTGGTATGTTTTTATCTTTCTAACTAGTGCTTATCCTAGCTGCAGCAAAACAAAACAAAACAAAAAAACAACAACCCAACCACAAAACAATCATTTTTAGACTTGTGTGAAATCCCTTTTACCAGCTTGACACATCATATATGACTGGCAAGATTCAGCTATGAAGTCAGCCAAAGCAGCTGGCTGTGCATAGGACTCAGCTTTTACCTGAAACTCAGATGACTTTGTCACAGTAGAATGGGCAGCACTGTGCCAGTACAGATTCACTCCATTTACTTAAACCAATCTGTGGTCGTCTTAGAGAAATTGTATTATTTACAGAAGATCTTAACTAGACACCTGAAAAAAATTCCTCCATTACAGCTAGCCAGGATCCTAACATGTCTCAAAGGCAGCAACATGTACTGTATGCTGCTAGGGCAAGGTCAGGAGTACAGAAGTAGAGCTATAAAACGAATGTAGACTGTGGGGCACAAAGTCATCTTTCGCTCACAAAACAAGATGAGCTCTCTGCACTGCAGCTACCCAGCGGTATTTTTTGCGTGAAATCCATAGTTGATAAGTATACAGAGCAGACCTGGAAAATGGAGCAAAGAGATATGAGCAGTATTATATATGGCAGAAAAAGCTTATAAGCCTGGTGACCCTTCCTGCTCATGAATGCCGGAATGCTGCCACGAGATAGACTCTGTATGTCTGTTTTAATGGCAAATGTGCTTATTAGAGCAGGTACACGTTCAAAAGGGTTAGAAGGGCACAGAAAGATCTTGGCAACCAATGCTACCTCCAACAGAGTGCTCAGACAAACCTTTCTTAACAGGCTCTTCTGGATGTCCAGTCACAGGCATTACTCCAGATTTTAAAGATCCTCTGAAACAAGAATGGAAAAAAAACGTTATCTAACATCCCCATTCCATCACATGGTCCAGATCCTAGATTATTTTTTTTTTAAGAGGGAGGTGAAGAAATTATGAAAAGCAGTTTGGACAAAGCAATCTTTTCAGATGCTGTCTAACTCCATAAGCTCTGGCTAGAGCAGACCTCCACCAGCTTTTGATGGAAAGGGAGGCAAGAACTCATTCAGATTTAATCTAAGCCAGGATGGGGACAGAGCTGTAAAAGAAGCATTTCAAAATCAGTCTGTGTATATCACTCCAAAGAAAGAGTAAAGCCAGAAGAATCTAACATGTGTCAGATGTTTCAAGAGCTCTGTACCCTCCAGTAGACCATGTATCATTCTGGAGCAAACTGGACCCTTGTTATTCAAAGAACAAAACACCAATGTTTGAACTGTAAGGAAATATCAGGACAGGGTTTGCTTATGAATTGACATGGAGTGCAAGAGTGCTTTGCTTTTTTAATGATTTTCTGAAGGAAGAGAGGTTAGGAGGATTTCATCCTTCTGGGAACACCACACACTGTGAGAGTCAGAACTGGGGGACTGAGAGAGTGAAATGTAAAGTAAGATAGAGCAACTCTTTGCATCTGAGATAAAAAAAGACATCCTTGCAGCTTTAAAAAATATCTTTTTGTTCATAAACCAGGAATAAGAAAGGGGTCAACACAGAGTCAGCCAGTTGCCCAAAGAGATAAGGGATAGAGCTACGTTCTTCCCTGTCTCTTGTTTCCCATCTATTCTGTGGAACTTTCTCCTTCATCCTCTTTGTGGTATGATTAATATAAAGCTGCATGTTTCCTGCAGTAACTAAGTAGATTAGTTTCTTGTGAACAGAACAGCTGCTTTAAAAAGGCCCTGTATCACTTCTGAAATAGAAGTTAGGCACCTAAGTAACTTACCAATCTGTTGAAAATTTCACCCTTAGCCCACCACATGCTTCTCTTCTCCATCTGCAGACTGGAGATAAGAGCTTTTGAATGTGGCTGCTTCTATCATCTTGGGAATAAGAGAGTTAGAGAAAAAAGACGCAGTGGCAGTGAGCACTCAAGCTGGCATAATGGCAGTGCTGAACTGATAGCATCCTTTTTCGTACACTATGGAAAGATGTTACTACACATCTTATCAATCCAAGTACACCGATTCTCACCAGTGTAGTGTTTAACCTCCTGTGGCTTGTTTGATGCAGACCCTATGAAAATCTATGTATAAAATCATGTAAAATAACTAGGGTACATTACTGCTCCTATCAGACTTCCTATACACCATAATGAAAATAGAATGCGTATCTTCATGAGAATTTACTTAATAAAATAACAAGCATCTATATATTCTATAGGATCATTTCTAAGATAGTCTGAACAAGAGTTGACCTCCAAGTTCAGTTCCCTGCTAAGCAGAGCTGATGTTGACGGCTACGTTTACCTTTTAAAATGCCTCTATCCAAGCAAAGGAAAACAAAAGCAGCACGCAAAAAGACAGCTACGGTCTTACGATCAACCTGAAAGTAAAGTGTTTCTGTCAGGTGCTGAATGAAACCATTGAGTTAGCTATAATTTGGAACAAACTACTGTAAAGATCTAAAAATATTTAGAACTTATGAGCACTTTCGAATCAGTTGTGGCTATTTCAAGCCATGCTGAAAGATTGATTTCGTCTTCTACTATCAAAAATCAGTGAAGAGCTTGGAGGTTTCCTCAAAAACCTCAAAAAGCTTGGAGGTTTCAGATGAAACCCTCACAATACCTTAATTGTGAGGCGAGCCTTGTGGTCTTATGTTGATGCACAAGTAAAGCATTTAACCGTGAAATCTGAAAATACACTTTGGCAACTGTTGTATAAATTGCAAATTGTATTCATTAATCCTTTATTGTTAAAACCAAAATAATTTGAAAATTCATTTTCTTTTAAATTAAATTATGTCCATTTTTAATGTGCTTTTTACAGCAACAAAAGATAAGATAACAATGCCATAGTGTTTAATTCCTAACGCCGAACCTACAGGATGAAAACCCCCACTGGAATAGCAAGGATTTGGCACCTATTTTTCCCTCAGTTTCACACTGTCTCAGGTAGAAGTCTGTCCCTAAGTCACCTAGTTGTGAAAAAGACTTTCTATACTTCTTCACTGTGCCAACGGGGAAACACCATGTTTATGATTGAGACCAGACTTTTTGAATACTCATCTAAAATATATTTGATCAGCAAATGTATCACCACATCCATTGCATCCCCTCAGATTTTGTCCCATCATCTTGCCTTGGAGGAGGCAACTCCCTTGCTTACATAGCAGTTTCCATAAGCTTTAATAAGTATCACGAGGGCATCAGTTGCAACTAGCATCAGGTAACTGATACTTTTAAAAGATTTGCTCACTGCTCAGCCATATAATTTTGTCGATTATTCTGATGATATCATGAAACATGAACACTGCAGGGAAGCACTGCTGTCCCATACTAATCTATCAAATCCAGACGCAGAAAGACTCTCAGCAGTTGGAGGGCACGATCACTCCAGCCTGGAAGACAGCGGAGGCAAAGGCATAACGATTTGCTGATGTGCAGTTCTTAATGAGCAGAGCAAGCAGAAATGCAGGGAGCCACAAAAAAAACCCCCAACCCACAACCCTTTGAAGCTGCAGGAGCAGAGCAGCAGACTCACTAATGGGAGTTTGTGTGTTCCCTGTTTCTAAGCAAGAAAGCAGAGATGGTAGTTGAGATCTGGCAGCTCGTTTAAGCTCAGACTTTCATGCTGAGCATACCACAAGTATTCACACCTAGAGTTAGTGCATTCTGGAATCTTAAAACTCAAGTGCACTAATACTACTGATGCAAATCACACTTGAACTGTTAACCTGAGTAAGACATACACTTGCTGCATTCCTTTCCCTATCACTCAACATTTTGGACTGTGTTTTCTATAGATTTTTTACACTCCCTGAAATTCAGTGAAGAATCAGAATTTACGCTCCCATGTCATTCCCTGGAGACAACAAGTCCATGTCCACAGGTTCATTAAATGACATAAATATGGATACAGGAATAATACCTGTGAATGAGAGGAAGCAATGCTGTTCAGAAAGGGTATTCAATTCTTCTATTACGGGAGAATACAAATGGTTAATCAATGCAACAGCATGTTGCATCTGTGAAGCCCCTCTATCCTTGTAGTGATGAAGTTTGCACAGCTGGCAATTTTTAAAAAAGCAATTACAAGAACCATTTTGAAAGTTTAGGAAACTCTAAACAGTATTAAAGACTAAGTATTAATTATAACAAGTATCATTCAAACATCTTATAGGACTCTGAGGTACTAATGAACTCTGTTAAGAGCAATAATCAGGTTTACAAATTAAACTACTGGATTATATATTAGGCAAGATTCAGTTTGTTGGAGCTTTCTGTGTAATGAGGTTATTTTGCCTCTTGACAGAATAAATCTAATTTTACATGTTTATTATGACATCTTATTAAACTGCTTTATAGGAAGAACATTAGAGACACATTTTGGAACTTCTCAATGTCCAAGCTAATTTAAAAAAGAACGTCAAGTGCACCTCTATGACATTATTATTTTTAATTCATTTGCTTGCGAAAAAGAAAAAAAAGACAAGCGGTATTTTCTGCTTCAGCTACTGTAAGAATGCATACATATTCATGTTAAGCTTTAAAGCCTGAATTTTGTATTCTGAAGAGTTTGGAGGTTTTTTTAATCTAAAATCCTGAGGTCTTTAATATTATCAAGTCACAAAGTAGTCATGATCACAGGTTTTCCTTTCGCTTGTGTGTCTCTTAATGCTACCCAGAGAAGCTGTTCCACTACTTTGGGGCACTTTGATTTAAACTGAAATGAAAAGCACGGAGAGAGAATGGTGCGATGAGGTGGTTTAGAAAAGGGAAGGTGAAAGGAAAAGAAATTTTCTGTGTACACACCTGATAGGGACAATCCATGTGTTTCTGTTGAACAAAACAAATGAACACTGAAAAGCTGTAGGTTTTTAAGGCAGTAGGAAACACACATAA